>JAGVVM010005954.1:0-30770 GCA_019149425.1 Psidium friedrichsthalianum
AAACAACAAGGTCGAAATACGAAGAGCGTAAAAGAAAAATGAACAACTTCTAAAGCCGACACCATCAGGTTTGAAGCAAACACCATAAAGCACCTAGCTCAAGACAAGTATCATGTTAATAGCTAGTCTTCGATGGAGTAATAGGGGGACTAAACAATATCTACGTAATGCGGTGGCGTCAATTCGGAATTCAGCGAATCGGCGTGCGATCGATCGCAACAATAGGCTGACACTCAGAAGTGTCTTTCCTTACTGCTGTCCTTATAGCTCCCTGTAACGATTTCGAAGTTGCAAGGCGCCCCACAAAACTACTTAGTGTTCTGTCATTTCCCAACCCCTGCGTCTCCTCCTACTCTGGCAACCTAGTGTGCCTATATTCTTGAACTTAAACCCGGTATGTGTACAGGTCTACTGGGTTGTGTTAAGATGGGGAGATTACCTCTACAATCAGAACACCACTGTACGATCGGTGCCCTGGGAATCCAAGAACCGAACGAAGGCGCATGGTAGCAATGTGTTGTCACCGACCCGGGGAGTGATCCTTAGGTACGAACAGCGGGGGTCGTGGCCTCACTCGCTTTATCCTTGAAGCTTGTGCTTACTTCTCCGTCTCTATCTAGCGGGAGCCGCGTCCACTACCGTCCCACTCTACGTCATGATCCCCTCTTCGGTAAACACTCCGCGAGGCACGACATCACTCCCATCTGAGGGGATTTCAGCTAGACATTGAATTTATCCCTCCCCCCCCCCCCCACGAAATTCTCTATCTAGCTGCAATAAGGTGGCGCCATGCAGCCATAAATATGTCCACACAAAATCGATTGTTATTAATTTATTAATTTATATATTTTTTCTATTTTTGACCCCCCTCGAAAATGCCCCCTTGAAGTGTAATTCAGCTTATTGATTTTTTCAGATAGGACCTTATGCTTACTATTTTATTTAAAACAAGACTATTTAAAAATAACGCCCACAACAAATACTGCAAAATTATTTTGCTTTAACATAGCGTTCCCTATTGCTTAGAACCCGCCAGCTTTCCAGTCTCGCACTGACTATTGTACTGTACGTTTAATCCACTGTATTCTACCACTTTATTTCTTCGCACTTTTCTTCCCCCACTCTTTTCCGCTACCCAATTCTTTTAAGAACGAATAAAATCATAAGGCGCAAAATAACGCCTGGAATAACAATATGCAAAAGCTCTATCATTAATTTGGTCAAAAGGCTAGTATTACACTAAGGCTTGGCCCACAGTCTTCTAAAGTTTATTTCTTCTTCAATTTATAGAATTTTTTCCAAAAAAATTTAAAAATAAATTCGCCAAGAATCAAGTCGTGACACCTGCCTGCAGAACTATCCAAAATAGTCGAGCGCTAGCATGATGTTTCCTAGACTCTTTTATAGCGGCATATGTTTCTTTTTTGGATCTGACATATGGAAAGAATCATCACCAGCCTCAACTCACATGAAAAGATAATTAGTTGAAATCCTTGACCCACTCAATCGAATATGCCCATCATAAGTAGTTGAATTCTCAAATAGGAATCACCAAAAACCCTCTCCTTCCTAAAAAAAATAAGCTCCCATACCGTCGATCGAATCACTAAAAAGTAGTAGCAACAATTATAATATACGTGTATTAGATGCATATAAGCATGGGCATAGTTCCTCATTTACTCTGAACTAACATGAAATAACCAATCGGTGGTCCTGCTAGCCCAACGATACCCATCGTCGGATCTAGACAGCCGCTGAAAGGCGCAATTCTTTTTCCTTGTTTTTTCACAGATAAATAGCATATCGATGGTGCCTGCATGTCAGAGAAATGGTCAATGCGCTTCTGCATGACGAACACTCTTATGGAATGATCTACATATGGCAAAGATATGCCGTGGTTGTGCTTATCCACGAGAAACCTGTCTCTGTGTATCGAAGGAGGTGCGAATTGCATACAGAGCTATTCGAAATGCATACTCATTCATTCATTATCTACTCATGATGCATGACTGGACAATTGAGAACTGCTTTTTAAATCGCGTATGTTCTGATTTCAATGCATACATCTTAATTGCATTAGATTACATCGCCCGCGGGCCATTAGCCCCTCCACTGTTAGCCTAAATTACGGTGTTCAAATAGTACATAAATGCACTCAACCGTAGCGCCCGGCTACTCCAACTCCAGTGGCTCTAAGGAGTATTCCCTATGAGAGTGTATTTCCTCCTATAAGAGCCGCATCATAGATAGATGCCAGAATCACCCAATAGTCATTAAGAAGCTAGTGGTACGTTAGTGGGTATACAGTGGCCTAGCAGGCGTAAGGCCTATGTTCTCGACCCCTAGTCTATACCATTTTGATGAGCCTTTATACATCGTCAGGATGCAGTGAACGAACTCCTGGGTCCCCTTCCCTATGGACGTCGAACTGTCAGCCGACAATGATGCCAAGGGTAGGACATAGCTTAGTTAGAAGGTAGTATGATAGGGATAGAGGGATTTCTTGTTTTCCGACCTGCCTACAATGAAGTGCATTTTCGAGGCGCACCCAACGCCAAATTTTGAGTCTAATGATACATATGTAACGATCAAGTGTAGGTGTTTGTGTTTAGTATCCTTCGCATCCCTAGGAGGTTAAACCCGTACTGCAGCTATAAATATATGGGAATGAAAGATCGCGTGCTTGAAATCTGAATATTGTTCATATCTACCACTATTGATTGAGTGTGGGTGTTAGTTGAATCCCTTGAATGCGCATCCCTTTAGCGAAGCTTTGCCAATTAGCCAAGGCGGAGGGGATGTTGATTGCTGTTCCATGCCACTTGCTCTTACTGTATGGTTGTCCTGATTGTTTTAATTAATCTTCGTATGCACCATCATACATAATGGAAATCATTCAAAGAAGAACGATCGTAGGGTTTCTACGTATAGCCTTAAGGTAGTAGCAAACTGCCGGACACCACACTTATAAGTACCCTACTTTTCACAATTCTTGGTATGCCAACATGTATGGCAATAATCTAATCCATATAAATCGTAGTAAAGTGGTTCGCAAACGGGGTTGTGTTTTTAGCGACATTAAAAATGCCTGCCTTCGACAAAATTCAAGTTTTTTAAGAAAGATAAATTAATTTAAGGGAAAATCTTCCATGAAATACCAATGCTAAATATGGACAAGTATTTTTTATGCTGTGTGATCGAATAAAGCATGACTTAATGAACATTAAATGAAACTTCAGCTATATACCAAACCTGGGACTTCACCTCCTTTCTCTCCCCCCCTTTCCATCTGTTTTTTCCTAATCTATCATCTTCCATCATAGTAAAAGTTTTTTTTCCCCCCCTCCCCCCCCAAAACCCGAATTTCTTTTTCCAAAAGAAAATTTTTTTAAGTCCTCCTTGAATACCAATCTAAATATTGAGATAATTTTATGTGTGTGATACAATAAAAGTGACTTTTGAACATTAAAGAAACTTCGATAAAAAACAATTAAAGAAATTCAAATTAATGTAGATTTTTCCAAATAAAAAATTTAAGAGCTTTTAAGAAAAGAAAAAGGCTTAAAGGAAAATATCTTATAATCTCAATCTAAATATAGATATTAAATTAATTGAGATACTTTACATGAGTAATGAAATTGACTATGTACAAACAATTACTCAATAAAAAGAAGCCTTTTCATTTTTTTCAAGCAATCTCGAGAGAAGGATATTTCATAATATGAACGTCATAAATTTTATATATAATAATATTTAACATAGTAAATCGTAGAATTACGTCCATGAGAATGAGAAAACATTTATGTTATAGGCATGTTATAATATGTGGTAGAAAAAAAAAAGAAAAAACAAATATTCACATATTAACGTGCCCCCACATACCGAAATTGTTACTTGAAATAAAATTTATAGCACAGTAGACTGATGCTATGTGAAACAATATATCAAGAATAGAAAAAGAAAAAACTATAGTAATAAGATCGACTATACAAGCACAATATGTTATCCAATATACGATATTTGATAATTATTGACAAGAATAGATTCTATAAAATAGACCGTAAAATTACTTTGGCTCAATCCCATACAAAAATGAATTAAGATTAGAGTGAATTTAACTTAATAAAAAAATGACGATTTCTAAAACTTACAAAAATAATCCTGTTAAGCTAAAAAGAAAGATACCAATATATGATAATTTAGTTTTATAAAATAGGACATACGAAACATTGATAGTGTAAAGTTGATTTTATATAAGACAAACAACCTACATCATCCGATAATCAACGATACATATTATTTTGTAAGGAATTTATTTAAATTCCAATGCTATACACAACTAGGCCCTGAGTAATATTAACGTTTTTGTGATAAAATAAAATATTTTTCCAGAAAATCATTTTGGAGAAGAAGCTATTAGTTTTCATCTATTTGGTGGTTTAAGAAATTCTTTCTTTCTTACCAGAAGAGGAAGTGGTTCTTCCTCCATCTAAGTTTGCCATTTTCAGTTCATGGAAAACGTTTTTCACAAATTGATAAATTTTTTTCATCCAAATACTAGAAAGACCAAAAAAATTTTCAAAATAGTTCCTCTCAACAAACGGACGTAGTAAATAGAGATTTTCAACATGCCTAATATGGACAAATACACTATTAGCAGTAGTCTAAATAGCACCAATGTCGGCATGCGATAGAGAATTCCGATACATTGTATAATGATTATAATATATACAAGATAAAATTATGATGTATATATAAAAATATCTACGGTGAGTTTCCTCTTATTCTGTTAGGGATTCACGATTAGATTTTTTTTTTTTTACTAGTTGGGTATAATAATTGGATGGCCGGATATATTTACATTTTGACCCCAAATTTATTGAAAATATTTAAAATTAACCCTGTGCATCGGAATCGGCATGTTGTGGACACTAGAATCGCGTGTCATCGGCATATCTAGAACGCTAAAAATGTGTCGATCGCTTGTTGGTGTCCAACACAACATGAAGGGCCTCAAAAAGTCTCTGTACTTCCTAAGTATTAGTCCAATTTAAAAGTTAGCCGCCCTGCTCCCAGCCTCTTGTCGAAGTGACTTTGCAAAACGTGCTTTTTTTCATTTTTTTCATTTTTTTTTCATTTTTTTTTTGGTCTAACTTTGCAAAAAGTGTTTGTTTTCCCACAAATTGGCCTAATTCCCTAAAAGAAAGCCCTTAAGTTTATATCCAGTCCCAAATCTACTCCAAACTTCTTTTTTGTCTCAAAAAAAAAATATCAACTTTCGGTCCAATCCCCAATCTACCCCAAACATTTTTTTTGTCTTAGAAAAACCTCAAACTTTAGATCCATCTCAAATCTGCCCAAACTCTTTTTTATCTAAGAAAAACCCCAAACTTTAGGTCCATCCCTAAACCCGCCTAGATTTGTCCAAACAAATTCACAAAAGTTTATTTATTCTCAAATTTATCCCATGATCTAATTCCAACTTAATGTTACATTCCACATCAATAAAAAAATCCACATTGGCAAAGTAATGAAGCGATATGTACAAACCAACATGGTTTCCACATATATAAAGAAATTCACCCCAATAAAAAATGTTAAAATTCTCTAAAATGAAACCATTTTAGATATTAAAGTTAAGAATGACTAATGACAATTTTTGAACATAGGGCTAATGGGGTATATTTGAGATTAGAGTAAAAAATTTTGCGAATTTTCTCTTAGAAAAAAAAATATTCAGGGAGATTTGGGATTAACCTAAATTTTGGGGTATTTTTCTAAATCAAAAAAATGTCTGGGGCAAATTTGGGATTAGATTAAAATTGAAGGTTTTTTCTGAGATAAAAAAAGTTCGGGTAGATTTGGCAATGGACATAAAGTTGAGGATTTTTTTTTTTTTTTTTTGAAAAAATTTAGAGTGATTTGGGATTGGACTTAAAATTAGAAATTTACTGGGGAATTAAAACAACCCCCATCCCCCCGCCCCTCCCAACATAAAACAAAAAACAAAAAAAAAACCCACCACCACACACACAGAGTGGTCAAACCATCTCTTTTCTACGGCGGCATCACGTGAGACGCCTTCTAGAACAAGGGGTCCACCCAAAAGAAAAAAAGAATAAAGTTAAATTTAATCTAATTCTATTTAACAAATAAGCTAATGCATTCGGCCAAAATTTTTCAAAAGGCATGAGCTAATGCTAGCAACCCAACGCACAAATTAAACATAATCATGTGATTTTCGGGTATAATGTCATAAGGTGGGAAAAAAAAAACTCTTTTACCAAAGTCGGTTGGCCAAACAATATTTTTCGATCCATTTCTAAATCACGAGTAGAAAACAATATAATAATCTTTTCTTATGTCTAAACATTTAACAAGCAATTCCAGACCCAAAAAAAAAAAACAGAAATTGCACAAAAGCATACATCGGAAAATTCATGTGAAAATAGCTGCGAAAACAAATGAAGAGAAATTCGAATTTCTACAAATCACTGTTTAGATCACATTGTTCGTGTGCTTTCAAGGGATAGGACGAGTATAGATCTTAAATTCATATACCTTAATGAATTATCTTAACATACCGAGAGAACGAGATTGTACTGCATAATATTCATCTTCGAGGTAATTAAAAACAGTCCATTAATTTGACTACGGTTGGATTCATCACCACCCTATTTTTCTTAGCTAAAAATTCAAATGTCCTCATGATGTTCCAAATATGATTCAGACTAATCAGCTCACTCATAGTCTCGATGACTATGGTGGCCATCCTCTAAAAAAAATATTGCATTTATTTTATTTTATTCTTGGAATGTTGTAGCTTTTGTCAAAGGTTAAGTTGAACCGTGATGGATTAAAACTCTATTAGTTTGACTCACCAGCACACCGTATGACTATCAGTGGCACAAACGTAAATAATCTCAATGACAGTGTCATTTGCTATTAGACAATAACATATCAACAATATAAATAGCCCCTGCTCTTTGCTTACCAAGCACGCCAATGTGGAACATTGAAACTCCTCCCTTTCGTTTCCGTGGTGGTTTTTTTTTGGCCAACCAACTTTCCCGGCAGAGAGAAGGGCACATAACCACCGGATCGACCGGCCGAAACCGCCGAAATGTCCAAACTACCCCTTCCGTTCCGAAAGCTCGGCCTCCCCCTCCTCTTCCTCTCTCTTCTCTCCATACCCTTTTGTGCAATCTCGCAGGGTCAGGCCACAGATGAGCTCACGGTCCTGCTGAACCTGAAGCAGCAATGGGGCAATCCACCTGCTCTCCAATCGTGGACCTCATCGTCGCCGACGCCGTGCAGCTGGCCGGAGATCAACTGCACCGGCGGCACAGTCACGGGGCTCCTCCTCGAGGAAATGAACATCACCAAGCCAATCCCGCCTTCGATTTGCGACCTCAAGAACCTCACTCAGCTTATCCTTTCATGGAATTACATTCCTGGTGGATTCCCAAGGGCGCTGTATAACTGTTCCAAGCTTCAAATCTTGGACCTTTCTCAGAACTACTTCGTGGGTCCAATTCCTAGTGACATTGACCAACTCCCGGGCCTCACCTACTTGGATGTCGGCGGGAACAATTTCTCTGGCGACATTCCTGCAGAGATAGGGCGGTTGTCAGGGCTGCGGACCCTGAACTTGTACCAGAATGAGTTCAATGGCACGTTTCCCAAGGAAATTGGGGACTTGGCCAATCTTGAAGATCTGCGCATGGCCTATAACGACGTTTGCGCCTGCAATGATACCACAGGAATTCGGGCAGCTCAAGAAGCTGAGGTTCCTGTGGATGAAGCAGTGCAATCTGATCGATGGAATTCCAGAGAGCTTCTCGAACTTGTCCAGTCTCGAGCACCTGGATCTGTCAGGAAACGCGTTGACGGGCGGAATCCCTGGTTGGTTATTTTCTTTACAGAACCTAAGCTATGTGTATCTGTTCCATAACCAATTGTCTGGTGCATTACCCACCTCTATTTCGTCAAAGAACTTGATCGAGATTGATCTAGCAATAAACAACCTGACCGGCTCAATCCCGGAAGATTTCGGAAGTTGCAAAGTCTCCGCCTTTTGAATCTGTATCGGAATCAATTATCAGGCCACATACCAGTGAGTATAGCCCAGCTTCCTTCGCTTATAGATTTCCGTGTTTTTGGCAACAAGCTGAGCGGTGTATTGCCACCCGAGTTTGGCCTACATTCGCCACTGGAAGCCTCGAGATCTCGTCTAATAACCTCAGAGGTGAGTTGCCGAAGACTCTGTGCACCAATGGTGTCTTGCAAGGTGTTGTTGCTTACTTTAATAATCTGAGCGGACAAGTTCCGGAATCACTCGGGAACTGCAACACTTTGCGGACAATTCAGCTTTACAACAACAACTTCTCTGGCGAACTTCCTTCGGGCATTTGGACGCTGTTCAATTTGTCAAGCTTGATGGTAAGTCAAAACTCCTTTTCGGGTGGTCTTCCGAGAAAGCTTGCATGGAATTTGTCTAGAGTGGAGATCAGCAACAACAAATTTTCCGGCCCAATTCCGACCGGAGTCTCTTCATGGTTGAGTCTAGCTGTATTGAAGGCGAGCAACAATCTGTTCTCTGGCAATGTCCCTGAAGAATTGACTAGTCTTTCTCGACTTATCGTTCTATCGATGGATGGCAATCTACTTTCTGGCGAACTCCCTTCAAAGATCATCTCCTGGAAGTCACTAACGAGCTTGAATTTCTCAAAGAATAAGCTCTCTGGCCAAATTCCCGCAGCCTTAGGTTCATTGCCCGACTTTGCTCGATCTCGACTTATCGGATAACAAATTCTCAGGCGTGATCCCCCCAGAATTGGGCAACTTGAGGCTTACTATCCTTAATTTGTCGTCCAATCAACTCGTTGGTAGAATCCCAGACGCCTTCAATAATCTAGTGTATGAAAATAGCTTCTTGAGCAATCCTGATCTATGCGCTGGGGATCCCATGCCGAACATCAGAAGCTGCTATACCAGGAGCAGTAAATCCAACAAGGTTCCTTCAAAGTATCTCGCCCTGATTCTAGTTCTAGCGATCGCCGCATTCCTAGCTGCTGTTCTGTTCGCCTTGTTCGTGGTCAGAGAGTACTGGCGGAAGAAGCTCAGGCGAGATCTCGCAACATGGAAGTTAACTTCATTTCAGAGGCTCGGGTTCACAGAAGCAAGCATCTTGTCCAATCTAACGGACAATACCATTATAGGAAGCGGCGGCGGGCAAGGTGTATCGCGTAACAGTTAACGATTTGGGGGACTACGTTGCTGTCAAAAGGATTTGGAACAACCAAAAGTTGGACTGGAGACAGGAGAAGGAGTTTGCAGCAGAAGTCGAAATACTCGGCGCTATCTGCCATTCCAACATTGTAAAGTTGTTGTGCTGCATTTCAAGCGAGAACTCGAAGCTGCTCGTGTATGAGTACATGGAGAATCAGAGTCTGGACAAGTGGCTTCACAGGAACAAGAGAGCATCGATGCTGAAAGGGAACTCCCCACGCCGGGCCCTGCTGGATTGGCCTACAAGGCTGCAGATTGCTAAAGGAGCCGCGCAAGGGCTGGTCTATATGCATCATGACTGCTCTCCCCCGATCATACACCGCGATGTGAAGTCGAGCAACATCTTGTTGGATTTCAAGTTCCAGGCCAAGGTGGCGGACTTTGGACTGGCCAAGATGCTGGCCAAGCATGGCAATTCTCACACCATGTCCGCCGTGGCGGGCTCGTTCGGTTACTTGGCCCCAGGTAAGAGCTAAGAATTTATTCAGGACAATTTTCTGGCCAGAGAATAGCTCCCCCATTAGCTTAATCATACCTCAAATATTAAATTTGTGTTTTGCGTTGCAGAATATGCATACAGCACGAAAGTGAACGAGAAGATTGATGTGTACAGCTTTGGAGTCGTGCTCTTAGAACTGGTGACTGGGAGGCCGCCCAATAGCGGGGATGAGAACATGAGCCTCACAGAGTGGGCGTGGCGGCACTACGGGGAAGGAAAGCCGATCACTGATGCCCTCGACGAGGAGATCAAGGAACCATGTAACTTAGACGAGATGGCGACTGTTTTCCAGCTCGCCCTTGCCTGTACTAGCAGATCGCCGTCCACGAGGCCTTCCATGAAGGAGGTCCTGCACATCCTCCAGAAATGCAGCTCCTCGGATAGGAAAAAGGTCGGCCCGAGTTTGACTTCACGCCCTTACTCGGAACCGCTACATATCTTTCCAGTTACAGGCGGAGTAAGAAAGCCGATGATAGCTTAATCTACAGTGTG
Organism: Psidium friedrichsthalianum; assembly: GCA_019149425.1. Lineage (NCBI taxonomy): Eukaryota > Viridiplantae > Streptophyta > Magnoliopsida > Myrtales > Myrtaceae > Psidium > Psidium friedrichsthalianum. The sequence goes on from JAGVVM010005954.1 coordinate 10,283, forward strand.
TAATTCGAGTAGTTGGTACGACGCAGAACGGTGGTATCAAATAATGTGAAGAGGTTAGAACTTTGGAAGTGCCTGGAGACAATGCATTCGCGCAGTTGGGTCTTGATGGATGAGAATACAGAAACCGAAGAAAACCTGGAATTCCCAATATGAGTAGCAGCTACGGCCTTCAACCATTAGCGACACCGCTATGTACGTGGATTTCTCGAGAAACAGGCCAATCTATGTAAATAATAGCAATGATCTCTTTCTCAGTCAATTCGTGGTAGTATTATCTGTAACTATGGCTGTCCTAGAACAGATTCCTTCTTATGAAATTCTGGAGATGATAGCCAAGGTTGATCTCTTATGTGACCTCTTGTTCTTGCTTTGAAGTAATGCCTCACTCAAAGATCAACCATCACATAACAACGCTTCTTCGTGTCCTTTAACTGGTCATTTCTCTGGACTCAGTTTACCAAGCTCGCCACTCGAAGCGGCAGTAGCCGGAATATGTGCCTGTTGAAGGAGCTGAATCTATCCAGGACACGTTTTCGTGCTTCTGCATGTGATGATTCTTCCGATCCCATCAAGAATTTTCCCTCCATTTGTACAATGCCAGGACACTGGCATTGAAGCACCGCTCGGGACGGCGCAGTCGTTCATAGAGCTAGTCCGCATTACACGAAATGGCAATGACCTGGGCTGAATTATAGGACCGAACCCATAATTAAGCAAACGGCAGAATCTGCTCACCGATTAAACGAAGGGCGACGGAAGAGTTTTCATGCCGTAACCGCGTTTGGGCGAGTAGGCAGCCATGACAACAAACTCAGTCCCGGAAACTCCTCTAGGATCATCTCGCAGTAAGGATCACGAATTCACTACATCCCCAGCCACCACAGTTCTAACTAGTTCTCCTCGTTATAGGACTGATCGCGACCACTGCTCGACGGCGCAATGTATACTCGACGGAAATGGGCAACGTTTACAAGATCACGCCAGCAGCCCGACTCGTAATGCTCAGCGATACGTTAAAGATTCTCAAGATGCCACCGAGGCGAATCTGCTCGACACAGTACAGTGGCTCGCCGATTAAGCACGTCAGATCGTCATGTTCGATCTATCGCCCGAGTGATTAAGCACGTGCGTTGCACAATGTGCAACCTCAAGTAATTGTAAGCTCGTCACGTGTTTAGTAATTTTTCAAGGACAAGAATTAGTAGCTTTCGGATGCAATGTTTATTAACTTTTCACATTTTTTTATAATAAAAAAACTGACAATCAACTTTTTAAAAATAAAATAAAATTTGAAAAAGCGATTTTTGTAATTTTGTCGTTTGTTGTACCGAAAATTATGTGATTTAGAATAAGAACAATTATAGGAAGCGTGACGATTTTACCCTATTGTGATTCTAAAAAAAAAGATTTGTCTTTTCCATGCCGATAGATTTCTAAAAAAGTTGATAAATAGCAAAAATGTGTTGGTGTAAAAATTACCGATCTCCCGATTCTCTAGTAAACTTGTTGGTAACTTATCCATACTATTATTGGATTGCAACTTTTTTTATGGTTTGCAAATGCATCAAAATTTCTTATGTTGTACAAATTTTCTAATTTTTTCTAATTTTGGCTTTACCAACACCTAAAAATTTTACCAATTTCCCTTCCCAAAAAAAAAATTACCAATTTCTATATGGGGTCTAGTGGGGTAGTTTCAGTTTTGATGAAAGTAACCTTGAAAAACTAACGGTGAGATGAAAGTAGGCTGGTGACCTGCAGTAGCCGGTGAAAACCCGCCAACCGTTTCGAAAAACCAGGAAGCATCAGAAACCGGTCGCGACGACGCCGTTTCTGACTCAAGACGTCAACCTTTATTCTCCGCGTTTTCTCATTCATGCGTTTCTCTGCCAATCGGTGAAAAGAAGAAATTCCACTCGCTGCCGCAGAACCGCGCAAGAAAGATTCTCCTCGTACTGGGATTCGAACCGGGCGCGTGTGTACGAGCGAGCGAGCGAGCAAGCGAGCTCGTGACTGGATCTGGGTCTTCTTGTTCTCGCGTAGAGACGAAGTGGAAAGAACGCGATGGGGTTGCCGAGTGCTGATGATATCCAGATGAAGGTGGTGAATGGGAATGCTGGGTATGTGCTTGAAGATGTGCCTCACTTGTCGGATTACATTGAGGACCTCCCTGTACGCTCTCTATCCCACACATCTAGATTTGATGTGCATCGTGGGTGCTTATGTCCTGTGTGATGGTGCGGCTTGTTGTTACTAGATGATATTCGGATCGCTCGGCGTCGAGCTCTGCATTTACAAGTTGTGTGTTTGACAAGTGGGAGCTCATCTCTGCGTCTGTGGAGTGAGATTTTGAACTCTTTTTTAACTGTTGAACTCACATGCTTTACTGGTTGTTTTGAACTTCGTGTGTTTCGACGATTCGGAGTCCTGGTTTTGATTCGTCAAAAAGATTGTGATGTGGTGTCTCTGATTGTGGAAGGGATTGCAGTGATAATGCAATGATACCTCGTGAATGCGAGCTGGATTGTGTGTTGTGTGCCATCTGCAGGGGCTACCTTAATTGTTAGAGTGGTCTCGCAATAGTTTGATTGGGACCACCTTGCCTTGATAATTGCGATTTCGCTGCAAGATCGGTGATAATCAATCAATGTTTCCATAAGAATTGCACCGGGGAAATAAAAAAAGGAAAAAGCTCAATCTAAAGAGTCACTGAAGGTGATTAACCATGCGTTCAATTTTCCTTTCCTGGTTTGTTTGATTAAACTACTTTGTTCTTTATAAATGCCTGCGTATAGATAGAGGAAAGTGAACTGTATGATATGAACATATATGGAACATTTGTTAAGTGCACTCTGACTGCTATATGTGGTCTACTAGCTTGTATTTCTATTATATTTACGATCATTTAGACATGAAGTACTTACTATTGTTGGTAGCATTACTCATTTCATTTTCCCTGCTATATTTTTTGCAACAGACATATCCAAATCCATTGCGGTCTAATCCTGCATATGCGGTGGTTAAGTGAGTAATTGTTTTCTTCTAAGCTTTAGAGCTTACTTCTCAGAGAATGCCGTGATGTTAATTTATGTTGCTTGGAAAATGCTGATCTCTTTGCTGTTTCTGTTTACTATTTTTCAGGCAATATTTTGTCAACATGGATGACACGGTAGCTCAAAAGGTGGGTCTGTTGCAATTCTGATTACCTGTAATTGAGTGCAGTATTGGTGTGATTATGTATTATTTTCGAACACAGGAGTGAAATGATGCACGTTGTAGTTGTTTTCTTGCTCCTCCTGCAATATTTGCAATGGCAGATGAAGTTTGAGCATTAGTTTGCGAAATTGACAGAGGCTTTAGGAGTAAAGACTATGATTTATACTATTTAATAGCCTTTCTGACTAGTCCTTGGCACTGCATTTGTATATATTTGTAGGTTGTTGTTCACAAGGATGTCCAAGAGGAACCCATTTTCGACGTGCGGGACCTCGCCAAAAGGTATGTCATACATGTTATCGAATTTGTTATTCGAATTGTTGAACTCTCTGAAATTTCCTGACTTTTGTCGTTCTGCTGACTAGGTGTATTTTGAGTCAGATGAAGTGCACGCATGTATTGTAACATGTGGTGGTCTTTGCCCAGGGCTGAACACTGTGATCAGGGAAATTGTGTGTGGCCTTTATCACATGTATGGTGTCACCAAGATCCTCGGAATAGATGTGAGTGAATGATATTCTATGTGTCATAGTAGCCATTTACTGCAGTTATTGGTATATGAATGTTATTCTTCATTTCTCTCCAGTTGCGTATGCTCTCACTCCTGATTTCTCATCTGTCTGTCGCTGGATTATATTTAGGCATGTAATTAGCAAATGATGATTCAAATATAGCATACTCAATCACCATATAGTTTTCCAATAATTGTGACATAGTTTTGCGAATTTTTTGTGGCACACTGTATATATTTTATTTGACAGGACGGCTAACGCCATAATGCTGTTTCCTTACTATGTTTGGTGCACTTTCCTAGGGCGGTTATAGGGGATTCTACTCCAAAAATACCATAACTTTGAACCCAAAGATCGTTAATGACATACATAAGCGTGGTGGTACCGTTCTCGGGACATCGCGAGGAGGCCATGATACTTCGAAGATTGTTGACAGCATTCAAGATCGCGCATTAACCAGGTGTGCAAAATTTGGGGGACTATGTGGGTTTCCTAAATTTTAATATTTTGGCACATTTCATTCTCATGATTATGGATAGATGTCATAGCTTGGCATCACATCTCTATATTTAGAAGAAATAATAGCTCATTTGGTAACCAGGTTTACATAATTGGGGGTGATGGAACGCAGAAGGGGGCGGCTGTTATTTATGAGGTAATGTGATATGCCGTATTGAAGAATGTTTTATCTCTAATCCTGTGGTGGGTATTTCATTAGCGAAAATGACGCAAATGGTCCTTGAATTTGACCAAATGTGCAATGTAATCCCCGAACTTTTAATTGATCAATGGGGTCTCTAAACTTTAGCCCAATGTGCAATATGGTTCAAGGACTTTCAATTTGAACCAATATATTCTCCTAACTTTTGGAACATGTTCAACATCCCTGTATTATAGGAAGATGGTGAACGTAGTCCTCGGATCAACGTTCAAAGATTGTGTCATTATCTCTTTCATTTACTAGAATGCCATCTAGAGTTATCCGAAGAATAATTAGCAGTGATAATTTTATTAGCTTCCTGGGATGTTGCTCTCCTTGATCAGCAATTACGTAGTATTGGATTGCTTCAAGCTTTTGTTTGCAAGCCATATGTGAAAACTGCCTCAGATAGCTCTGTGTAACCAGAAAGGAACAATACTTCCTGGCTCTTTGTTTTTAGTTTCTAGATTACCTGCCATTGCCCAATTAGTCCTCTTCTTCTTTATTAAAAACCTCATGATTCCAATTATGTGGTTGAAGAAGAAACTGCTTCGTAAGTAGCATCTCCAAAGGCAGTTTCTATTAATACTTGCACCCACATATGTAGTGTTGAATAGCTTAATATAAGCTCTCTTCTATTTGTTCCTTTTTTGTAACGTGCACTCTACAATGCAGGAAATTAGACGGCGTGGCCTAAAGTCGCAGTTGCTGGCATCCCAAAACTATAGACAATGACATTCCTGTACTTGCTATGAACTTCTGTTTTGTTGATATAGAGCAACTTAACATCTCATTGACCTCCTTACAACAATCTTATTGAACCTATTCATTTGTTTTCTTTACTGAACCAGGTCATTGACAAGTCTTTTGGATTTGATACCGCTGTTGAGGAGGCTCAACGTGCAATTAATGCAGCTCATGTAGAAGCTGAAAGTGTTGAAAATGGCATAGGCGTTGTCAAGTTGATGGGACGTTTTAGTGGTAAGCTTAACATGTGTAAGTTAAAAATCTTTAGTCCACTAAAGGTTGAGCTTTCAGCTGCGTCCTGCTCTTACATAACCTTTGTTAACTCCTATATGATCGAAGCCAGGATATGTCAACTCTTGATCTAATTCTCTTTGGGATGCTCATGCAGGATTTATAGCTATGCATGCTACCCTAGCCAGTCGAGATGTGGATTGCTGTTTGATTCCGGAATCACCTTTCTATCTTGAAGGGAAAGGTGGACTCTATGAGTACATTGAAAACAACTTAAAGAAAATGGACACATGGTGATTGTGATAGCCGAAGGAGCAGGGCAAGACCTAGTCACTAAGAGCCTGCAATCAATGAATCAACAAGATGCTTCAGGGAATAAGCTTCTTCAAGATGTCGGTCTGTGGATATCTCACGGAATCAAGGTGTTGCTCATATTCATGATTTGTTGGTAGACTTTTGTGGCATTTTAGTGAACATTCAGGTCATTATATGTACTGTGATATCATATTCCTGCATTGTTTTACGTAATATTCGGTTGCTCCATTTCTCCTTTCAACATCAGCAATCCTTCTTTGATGGGACACTGACCCTTGATTTAGTTGGATGCAAATTTATGGCAGACTTGCTGAGAGTTGTATTTTGGTGGTTTCAATACTTTAATTTACTATTCACAACCTGTTGTTCATTTCATTCAGGACCATTTTGCGAGACAGCGGAAGATGGCCATTAACCTTAAATATATAGGTCAGGATCAGAGCCTTGAATTTCTGGATGATTTTGTCATCATAATATCATCTCTACTTAGTCTCAAAAGATGTAAGAATAGATTCTGACACACTTGTCTTTTGGCAGATCCCACATACATGATTCGGGCTATCCCAGGTAACGCATCAGACAATGTTTACTGCACACTTCTGGCGCACAGTGCACTCCATGGAGCAATGGCTGGCTTCACAGGCTTCACAGTTGGACCTGTCAATGGTAGACATGCTTATATTCCTTTCAAAGTAAGTTTGTCAGGATTCCATTTATCCTGGCATATTATTTCTACTCTCTTGTTGGTTCATATTTATGAGCTTGGACTTTGAGAAACCAAACATCCGTTATCACTTCTGGCTTCATTCCCTTGTCGGGAGGAGCTGAAGAGAACCAATGAGGACATATGAGGACATACATTTTTCGTTTGAAATGTGTAGGAGTGTGGACAACAAGGTCCTCAGTGTTGATCCCAACCCAAAAGAGCCTCCAAACTAAAGCAGCTAACACTTAAAACATTGGGTTCTATTTCTTAGTATTCGTCCTCTGTTTGTGCTCTGCATCTTCTCCTGAACTTGACTAAAACTTCATGCATTGCTTGCTCCGATCTCTCATTTTTCACTTGATAGACTTTGGACATCATTATGTTGCCTTTTCTTTTCCTTATGTAACTTCATAGATTTTTGGTGCAGCGAGTGACCGAAAAGCAGAACAACGTTGTCATAACCGACAGAATGTGGGCCAGACTTCTTTCGTCAACGAACCAACCAAGCTTCTTGTGTTCCAAAGTTGTAGCTGAAGCCAAGAAAGAGGAGGAACACCGACCCAGCTGTTAGACAGAGAGAACTGTAACGATGGGAAGACCATGTAAGTAAAGAAGTTGAGGTTCCGGTATTTATAACCGGAGAAGCAGGGATTCTTGTACTCTCTCAGACAAAAGTACATGTTAACGCCCTTTATTTGGGTATCACTTTGAAATCTCGTTTTTGATATGATGGAATCAATAGGTGCTTCTTGTATAATCCAGAAAACAGGATTGAATTGTCGACTTAACTTAAGTACTTTCTGGGTCTTTCTTTTTCAATCCATCTTGAAAGGTTCTGCTGAGAGAAACCGAACTCGCATGTTTTCCCGACTTCTGGATCGTCGTCATTAGACCTCAATGTTCTACCGGAAATGGCAAATCATATGCCCTGGGTAGGGTTGTAGCAGAAAGCACTGGTCTTCACGTAGACGAAGATGGGTTCTTGCAGTGGTAAATGTACCACTCTTGATGCAGAAAGGATTGTATTTTCAGTAATTTGGGCATCCGCTTTGACCAAAATAACCATCTTCTGAATCTACACGATGGCCTCTGTGAAGAAACATATGGCACAAACAATTTCGCTGAGAAGGAGAAGCTACTAAGGATAAAGCATGGACTCGGGTGATAATGTCCCGGCTTTTAACCACAGTTTCACCATCAGATTAAGTTTCCAAATATTTTCCCCACAGGTTATTGACTGAGAATCGCACAGCAGCTGAATTGACAGTGAATTACTCGAATGCCGTCCTGGCCTGCTTTGGCTCTTGATGAGTCCGTCTTTCCACTACCCCCTTTCCATTGTGAGCCATAGGTGAACCAGGAATCCAACTGCATCATTCCTTATGGAGAGTGCAGTGCTAATTCCCTTGGCTATATCTGAATTGGAGCCATGAGCTTTTATCGTTGTAACGAATAGATAGATCAGGATTTTGCCAGAGAAAAGCAACAGAAAAGAGCAGCAGAAAAATTAATGAATATGAGCCAACTGTTACAAGCATATGCCGCGCGTGGGGGGTTTGTGCACAAAGGTTTACTGATACATTTATCCAAACAGATAAAAATACCCCGAGTTCTCTAGAGTACACTCCTAGAACCCCCCAAAATTCTTCGTAGGGATTTACTATAGGACCCATCAGAGTCATTAATCACATCAATGAAGTGAATCAATCAAACCCTGTAGATGCCAGAGGGCTCTGCATTTGAATAATCCACGGATGCTCGAGAAGCTTGTGCAGAGGCAGACGCTGTGATGATCCTTTACTACATCTGTTATCAGTTTGTAACAATAAACAAAACAAAAAATGCTTAGGTACTTGTAAAAGACTGAGGCATTTGCTCAGTAGTATTACATATGCTAGCTAAATCAACTTTAGATGTGAAAAATTTACCTGACTAATAAGGTCCTTTGCGGCAGAAGAGACGATCGTTTCGAAGGGAACTTTAGGTCCACTTGCACAATCCTAGTTCAGGATGAAAAAGACACAATCAGTCAATATAACAAGTACATACTAGTAATTTTATCTACTCATGAAAATTTGATGTTCACCTTCTGTATGGTGTCCGAATGTTTCCTTTGCTTCAAATGGTGGAACCCCATACAGAAACTCATAGCATAGGACTCCCAAGCTCCAATATCTACATTTGCATCATGCTCTACACTCTCAACTGCAAATACTCTCATATTAGTCATGGAAATTGGTCAAAAAACAAAAATTCTCAAACTCGAGCGCAATCCTCCTCTCAACTGATTAAGGCAGTATCCCACTAATTTATCATAATAGTTTGCTCACCCATTTCCGGTGGAAAGTAGTCTAATGTTCCACCATGTTCTTCTACGATTAAATGTATGTACTGACCACACCAAAATCTGCAATCTTAAGTTCACCCTGACAATGAAGGAGACCAAAAAAAGAATTAAGAAGATATTGAATAAATAAATAATCGATCAAGTATAAGATAATATGGTAACCACATATCACCTGAGCTCCAATCAACAGATTCTCTGGCTTGATATCTCTGTGAATGACATGCTTGCCATGACAATAAATGAGCGCCCGAGCTAAGATGCGACATACTGCAACATTATGTCTTTAGGAACAGAGCTTAAAACAAAGTTCAACTGATAAAAAAAAAATTCTGCCAAACATGCTCGAAGACTGCAGGATTCTTAGCTAGAGACAGAATATCACCCACCATGCATCAACCCATTTTCTCCAAGGCCAATTTAAGCCATAGTAAAAGTATGATGGGTGGGAAAGATGCTGCTCAGATTAAGCCGAAAATAAAGGAAGCTGATGCTAAAAGGTTGTCTAGCAAGAACTTACAGTAGCTGCACGCCTTTCACTGAAGTATTTACACTTTTGGAGTTCCTTATAGAGTTCGCCTTTGGCTGCATATTCTAGTATCAAGTAAACTCGTTTCTGCACATTGTTAATGATAAGGAAAAAGAACCAAAAGTTAGCGGCTTAAACCATTCGTCTCCCAAAACATATCAGATGTCTGATGAAGCAACATGTGTTAAAAAGTGCTCTCACAACATATTCACACCTATCATAAAAATACCCGTAAAGTCGTAAAATATTGGGATGTCGAAGATGGCTCTGTATCTCTACTTCACGTCGGAGCTGATGCTCAACCTGAGACTGTTGCAGCTGGCTCTTGAAGAGAACTTTCAGTGCCACAATACTGATTGCTCTGGATCATAGAAACCATCTAAAATTAGACTTCATATAAGAAAGCTGCATATAATCCAGTACAAAAGGCTTAAATCCTACTGGCATCTGTGGCAGAAATTAAACTATGTAAAGCCATGGACAAGCCGAGAATATTGAATATTGCTGACTAACCCTTTTCTTCTCTTGCCAAGTAAACATGCCGAATTTCCTCGTCCAAGAGGCTTGCCAATGTCAAAGTCATTGAGCGTCCACCTCCGCTTCTCATGCTGCTGAAACTTCTGAAGAAGACTGCCAAAAAAAAAAAACGCAAGATTATTCCTGCCTGAATTTTGATAAGCAAAACTAATCACACACGTGGTTCGCAATCTAGAAAGTCCTTATTCACAATCCACTCTAGAAAGAACTGTTTCTTTATCTAACAAAAAATGCGCTCAAAATAGCTACAGCTGAGATCCAGCATGCTTTTTTCCCCTCTGCGAAAGTATATATTCATTTCAAGACGCCGTAGGAGGGTACAGATCACGGGACAATTCCCCCCTCAGCCTCCAAATCTGAACTTCCAACTGCAAAAACTAGCAAGGAAACTCCATATTCTCTCCGCTGCTCAGGTCCCTCCTCGGCGCTAACCCTAGACACGCCGATTTCATCCCGTCCGAGAATGACAAATGACAAATACCACGCACATCGGGAACAAACACAAACTCGGGAGACCCAGCTAACACCAACACGATTGATCACAGCCTCATCAGAAAAAGGAAAAAAACCCCTAGATCGCAAAATCGGGACGATCGCGGTCAATTCGAGAGACCAGAACCAAAATGGGAGAGGGCAGAAGTCACCGACGAGTCCAAGTAACGCGGGGCCCTTACCTTCTCCTGGGACTGAGTCTCGGCAGCAATCGCCCATTGAGAGAGAGAGAGCAGCAAGCGAGAGAGAGCACACAGAGAGAGAGATGGATGGCCGAATTGCTTTGGGGTGACGACGAAGTAGGAAAGAGAAGGGGTCATATTGGGGGCATTTTGAATCGAGCCCCCGCAACGGTCGAGTTCGGCTGGGCGGACACGTGGACCAATCATCTGTCAGATCGCTCTCTCTTGAAAATGATTCTTTAACGAGGGAGCGTCCCCAGCTTGATGTTGCCTTTGCCGTTTACTTCTTTGTCTTATTAATGCCAAGCTGAATTCCATCGAACAAAATATCCGTAAAACGAAATCATACAGTATCATTAAGATTTAAAATCTAGTCAATTGTCTTATGTGATGAATCGTGCCAGGGGGAAGAGACTTATGATCGCGATTCATCACGAACACCTCTTGTTTCTGATTATTAGCTCTGTAATTCCTTCTTATCCAGAAGATTGTCTTTCATCTCGTATGATCAATCATACCAGTGATTCTACTATAAGAATAAGAATTATTAGATTAAACGACGAGAAAGCCGTGGTGCTCGGGAAAAAAATGCAAGAGTTTGGTTGACTTTCGCTATTTAGTATAGAACCACCGTCACGTGACATTTGCAATATCCAGAAAAAATACATATAGACCTAAAAGAGGTGGAAATGCAAGTGTTATATGGATTTGCTCAAAAAGAGACCATATTTTTCAATGTTCAATATTGTTTGATGTGTGCTGAATATTGTTGTTTTATCTTAGATTCTTATCAAGTGCCCTCTCGAGAAATCTCTTATCATATTCATTAACTTTACTGATCAGTCCATGCATGAGATGAATGGTCCGAGTTTTTGTCCAGATCAGCTCATTTGGACCTACGAAAAGGTGGAATGTCATGATGCTGTACAAAAACGCCTTTCATGTTCACTTTACACCAGGAACATGCTTGTTCAACCAAGAACGACCCCATCTGATTGTGCATTGGACAAGCCTGTTCTTATTCGGCAAGATTAACTGGTTCATCTCAAATCCTTCCCATGAAACACACTGCATTCCCTGTATAATACATTTGCAATACTGCATTCATTTTCAAATGTTGTGGATCACGAAACCGAGGCCAAGTCCGATGCTGTGGTCGCTTTCGAAATTTTGCTCTCTTTCCCTGTAGTTAGAAATCAGGCTGCGATGGCAAAAGGCGCATAAATGGCAAGCGCGCACTAGACACGCACAGGGAGTGTATCCCCACTCGTTTCATTAATTACCAAGTGCAACTTCTACTCTATTTGAAACCGAAATCAAGTCGCTGTAAATGTTCTTCATTAGAGAATATATGATGCTTTTTGCTAAAAGTCCCTACTAGAGCAGAAGCTGCAGAACCAAGTTGGGCGACAGCTCTTACACCTCATTGACACTTCAATAGATGAGAGAAAAAAAACTGACACCAAACATAAGCTCGCTCGCTAAGAATTTTTCGAGACATCTTCATGAAGTGCCTGCTGAGTTCGACTTTTTGCCATAGAAACGGTGGGAGAAATGACGGAACAATGAATGCCACTACCAAGCAGAGCAGAACCAAAATTCCAACCGGCCAAGCTTTGTGTGGGATCCTAGAAAGGAGTCATCACAAACTGCCATTGGGTCACAAGGGATTCCATCAGAAACTATAACAAGTTTTGCTTATGCCACAAGAAACAATACATCAGGTGATGGTTTGTTCTTGTTACAATAGCAAGTTTTTACAAAATCCAGAAAAAGTAGAGGATGATTATCCAGACCAAAAGGTAAGCAAACTTATATGATAACCAGCAAGATCCCTGTGCGTTGCGGCTCTAACATTATATTTGTTATATTATTCTACAAGGTGTCCATGCCCTACACAGGTCTAAGATTATGTCATATTAAGAATAAATGTCGGTATCAACAGCGAGAAATAACAAGCAGAAATTTGTTATAATGTAACAGTCAAACCAATCAGATTCTCCACTATGTTTAAAAGTGAATATTAGTCCTATCGTGTTGAAAGAAAACATGAAACATAGAGTTGCACTGTTTGTTGAATCATAATTATAATACGTGAAATATTTGAGCGCTAAGGTAATATAAAACAATGAGAAACATGAAAGCATAATTGATAATTTTTTGTGCCATTGACTTGGTTTTGAAATAGCTAGCAAGCTAATTTGCGTATTCTTGACAGTGAAAGAGTTTCTTTCCGAACTCCATTACTTTTCTTTATTTATAGAGGGTAGAAGTGATTTCTTCAAGATTATATTCCAACTCTTTTAGTTTGTTAATTTATGGAAGTTCTCCCTTGTCTTTTTGGTAACCATTAGATGTCTGTTCATTTTGTTTTTGGCAAGATTGATGGATATCATAAGTCCAGTGATATCAAAAACTTTATAGCATCATTCACAAAATCGCAGGCGCGTTAAATGCCTGGTAAGCACTGTCCGAAAGATTAGGGAACCCCACAACCTAGGAATTCCTTAGATTGCTCGAAGATGCTCAAGAAAATCATGTCATGCACCATATATGGAGGACTTCATTACAAACACTTTAAGTATGCTTCTCCTCAATCAGCTACTATCTAGCAAGATATCTGTAGAAGTCAACATTTACAGAGAGACAACGCCATTGAGTATGCCTCCATGTTTTCTAGTTCTTCAACTATAGGACATGTCAGATAACCATGACACAGTTGGCAATCACAGCATCAACAATTAACAACAAAATACTTTTCCAATTCATTACAGGCATATTATATGTGCAGGAGTGAAATTTCCATTATGAAGGCTGGCGTGGTGACTGCATTTTAAAATATGTTTTTCTTTTCTGATTAATTGTCAATGATTTAAATGGTAATTGCAAGAACCGATTTTACTATGAGTTACCTATATTATAGATGATGGATTCTCTCTCCCTTTACACCTTGCATGGCAAACAACTCCTCAGGTTCCACAGTAACCCAGTACATGCATTCCACCCTGGACCAGAATGAAAGTCCGTAAGGCTTTCGAGTATCTAACATTGCAGACATAATCATGGATAGTGCGAACCTGATTCTGTATCAATTCAAGGCTCTCCGTCTTAAATATTATTTCTCAGTGTTAAGTAATCTTCTATTTAAGTTCATTACTGAGTCTGAATCAACCCTCATTAGTTGCAGAGAGAAGCAAGCAGGTATCGTCATTCAACGCAAAACAATAATATATCACCAAGTATAGAGAGAATGAAAAAAGAAGTCCTTGAAAACACATTTACATACAGAAGCTGGATATGATATCTTCACTTCATACCACGCGAAAGTTTGAGGCCCTCCACTTATAAAGGCAAGATCCTCTTGAAGTGGTAGAGATTCTTTCCATAGCTCCTCACCAACTTTTAGCACTGTCTTCTCGACCCTGCAGGATGACAGGATGCCCTTTCAGCTCAACAACGCACTCATGCAATGCGCACTTGTAAACAAACAGAATCTTGACTATACTGACGTGTTTTCAAAAGCATAACAAGCTCTGTTGCCTGCAAAGCTGAGTGTGTAGAGCAAGGCCACCAGAGAACATAGCTTCGCCAAGTCCATTTCCACTAGTACACACTCAACTATCTTTGAACTTGATGAAGCTGCACCCCAGGAAGTGTATTTGATCAAACAATGAAACCTAGCATCTCTTGCTTTCTGAAACTGTAACACCTACAGGGAAAAACCCATTTTGTCAGTGCATGATGAGCAACAGAAGGGACAGAGTTTGGTACGTCGATAACTAGACAAGTTCCCTCCCAGAGACAAAAAGATCAAACTTCGAGGTCACAAGCTTCTCCTTAACGTCATATCACAAGCAACAAGGAAAAAGGACACATCCACTTCACTAATATTGCTTAGAGAGAGGTACCGTCCTACAAGTCATCTTTAATTGGTTAATCGTATATTTCTAATATTATGCACAAATAAAAATTGACGTAGAGGATCAATCTTACGGTGTTAAGAAAATAGAATGACCAAGAGGACTCCACCATCAGCAAGCAATCCAGTAAACAGGGAAAAGACGTGATTGGTAGTTTTCAAAATTAATGGTAGTTTGGGAATTCCATATTAGCAACTTCCATCATTCGTTAGTGACTGTAAATCGTCCAGGCATGAAAAATGGATACTACTATCTAACTCTTTTCGTATACTGCAATTTTCCCCAGGATCATGGTGATTCAACTACCATGTCCATCACCTCACCCACCATCATCCCCCCGCCATAGTTCGCCTCGCCACCGCCACTGCCACAGCCACTGTAAAAAATTTATCTCCACACCAGCACGTATTAGCTAGACCACAATTCTCACAGAAGATTTCATCAACACCCAGAATGCATCTTCGAAATTCCTCCAGTAGCCCGGCACAGGATTGCCAACGAAACACTATATCATCCGGAACAATAAACGTCCTCCTAAAACGATTATTACAGCATATTGGATAAGTTTTCAGCATTGGGTTCTGTCGAAAGAACATGGGCAAACTCGTTCTTCTTCTGTCTCCGAGACTGTCGAACCATTAGAATCTATAAGATGAGAGAGAGCACATTACCAAAAGCTTGGAACTTTCGGGTTGCTGCTCTTCACCTTGAAAGATGGCTCCTTCACATTTTTACAGAGCGGAAGGGTGGGCGTTACCGGGTTCGAAGTTTGACGCAGACGCAGAAGCAAACACTAGCGGAGTGATGGCTGCAGGAAGCAGAAGAGTGGGAGGAGGGCGGAGGGGCGCGAGGCCAGGGCTGCTCATGGGCCGGGCTCTGAGTTAACACGATATGGAGTGAAACGAAGACGGGAAGCAAGCCAGAATCAGTTTTACAGGGCCATCCAAGGATCAGACATCAAGTTCCACATCTGCTGGTTTCATGGTAATCTTGATTCTTCATTTCAAAGAAAATTAGTAAATAGAAAGAACGAGGAAGAGCTAGGGAATTGTCATTCTTGATTCTAATTCTCTTCCAAAAAGGGAAATCTGAAAATAGTCGGATTTTGGGCAAGCTCGTGTAGGGGTGAAATCGAGTTAAACTGCACTCGTGAGTAGCTCGGGTTTGGCTCGGTGACTACTCGAGTATGCTCGTCTAATTTCGAGTCGAGCTCAAGTTAGAACTGCTCGACTTGATTTTCAGGCCTAGCTCGAGCTTCTAAAATTCTGTCTGCTCAATAGGCTTGCGGGCTCAATTAAGTTTTCGCTGATTTTTTTATTATTTATAGGAAAAACTGTAATTTTCGTAAAAATAGATACGACATGCTTAAGATTGGCAAAAAAAAAAAAAAAAAGCTTCAAAAGCGAGCTTGAGTGCGAATTCTGTTTTTATTTGTAAATCGATTGTACTAAGTCAAGCTCGAACGTCTCGATTTTCTAGTCAAGTCAAGCTCGAGCGGTGTAAACGATACTCATCAAGCAATGAGTATGCTAGCCGATTCGAGCTTAGGCCGAGCTCGAGCTTGCAGTGTATTGGCTCGACTCGGCTCGATTATATCCCCATTGGTGGGAAAGCACAGTCTCTTCGTCAACAGACAAGTAATGTGCCGTTTTCCTCAACTTCATCGAGTTGTGTTTCTTTCGTGTTTGTGGACAGCTTATTTTCTTTGACGTGCTTTCACGTCATGATCTATTGACTGAGTTTAAAAGGGGAAAAAAAAAAAGGGTCACTCTTGGCAAATGACATTTGATATAACTTTGGTGCCAATTCAATTGTCTTTGGATCGTGATAGAATATTGAGTTCCATGTCCATGGTTAGGTCAAAACATAATCTCTTCCTCTTTTTTGCCTTGCCCCACCTTGATTTTGACTGTTGACTGCTTTCTTTTCCTTGTTTTTCGTCTTTTGGCTTTTGACCGTTTCATCTCCGCATCCAAGTTGCCATTCCGTCTAAGTCTCGTCCCACTACATTAGTTAACTCAATGCAACCGCCTTCTTAATCTTCTTCCGTCGATGACCTCCTGATCTTTTTATTGTTTCTTTTTACGCACCGATCAAGATTCTATTTCTATCTTGGAGTGGGTGTTCATACTCTCCACTGACATGAAAGCACGGGGGAACCGTCCCAACGGGGGTTTAATCGGCGCAATTGTTCCTTAGACATCACGGATTTTTATAAGTTAAGCACCATTTTATTGATAATTTTGAGGTTTGTCCCTGAACAGCTATTTCTATATATATTATTGTTTCGCCTGTAATTGAAGTGTTACAGGGAGATACGGTGTGGTAATTATGATGGATTCTCTCTGCTAGATGCAGCCCCATTTAGATTAAGCCATATAACCCTTGTGTTTTATTTCTATTTCTCAGCTTTGACGCTCTATTTCATTGGCGGTCGTCATCCCCCCTAATCTTTATACCGATATAACAGCTTTAGGACCACCTTCTAAATATTCTTCACAATCTCTCCGCCACAACTCCATTTTGACCATCCCCTTTTCTCTTTGCTATATGCCTTAACTCAAGCTGTCCTCTTCTCCTCCTCATCCAATGCTTCCCCCCCCCAAACAAAAAAAAAAACCCCACACCCCCACCCCCCCAACCCCCCCCCCCCCCCCCCCCCCCCAACCCTTCTAAGCTCAATGTCTAGTGCACATTGCAAAGTTGCCTAACTGCTCAAGCCATTTTATATTTAAGTGAAGACACAGCATCCTTTAATTCGTTCAAAGATGATGTTTTTGTCCCAATTGGCCTTTCTCTCTCATTATGCAAGAATCCAATGGGCACCACTTTCCTGATACCATGTGCACAGGCCCATTGTTTCTGCTTTGCCCCCAGTCTCCAAGCTGCTTGAACAACAAATTGGGGTTTCATCGTTCAACGGCAATCTTGATTAGAGAGTGAAATTTATGATCAGGCACAATTGGGCTGCATATAGGAGTTTGATAGTGTATTGCTCCTTTTCTTTGCACATATTAGCCATAATTATGAAGAATTTCCGCAGTGATTCATGCTAATTTGAACCAAGTCATAAGACTAATCGGAATGTTCCCTTGAAATTTTTAGCATTACGACGTATGTGCGTCCAAAATTGTTATAGTTGTTAACGGTTACTTGAAAGAATGTCAAGGCTGTGCTGAGGTCAGCGCGGGTCATACATGCCACCTTGCTTCATGGGACATGTAATGGTTTTTTTTCCCCCTTTAAAAGTTATATAAGTTGAAGAATTGAGGCAATCTCGCGTAATTCACGGAATCTCGCAGAATATGGCAATTGCTTGACGACATAGTGTTTTCTACATATCCTTGACCGGCGAAATCCATGCATCTTACTTTACGCTATAAATTCATTTCCCCACATCATCATTACTATTGATTTCATTGATCAACTACTTGGGTCTCGACCCACGTCCTAAGCCGGTCTCCGAGAAGCTTTCTCGTCCTTAAAAACGAAATGTGAAAACGGGTCTATGATCATTGCACTATCAGTTATAAAATAACTGTGTTCACCAAATGATTCAATTAATCATCATGCAAAAAAACCCAATTGGGGGCAGGGATCCCCCCTCTAATCTCTAATGGATAATGCTCCGAGTTTCATGTTTATCCTGATGCCAAAAAAAATATATATTATCTAGTCAAAGGAGAACATAAAAATACAACAAATTTTTCGCATAAAGATATTCCTGTCACGTGACCTCACGGCCAAAAGGTCATACTTTATGCAATTCTGCCCCTAATGTACTCGAACCAAATTAGGGTTTTTGTCAGGACTTTCAAACCATGTCGCCCTAGAGACGACACAGGTTGAGCACGAGAGCGGGTTTTGCGGTCCGGAGGAGATCTGCTAGTTCAACATCCATCAATTGTTAAGTTAATTAATCCTTAACATAAACAATAATCATGAGCACTTTTCCCCCCCCCCCCCCCCCCATAACTGTTTAGAGACAAAGACAACCTAACCCACAAGTTTTAGCAATACCACGATCGTCCACTTGTATCAAATGTGGAAAGCCGTGCAAGATAGGTAAGAGAAAAGATCATCTCGGCCGGGGATTAAAAAGTAATGCACAACTGGCACTTGTTTAAGGTGATGTTTGAGTCTCCTTTTTATGTTGACACCTTTGTGGAATCTATGGAATCCACGTCGTCGACTGATCTAAATATTCAAATGGTTAGATAAGGGCATCATTTAAATATTGAATAAAATACATGCTACCCCTACATGCCTAGATCGGATTTATCCTAGAAATTAAGCGTTGTGATGAGGGAGACAAATAAAGGGCTCGGAAAGTTTTTGGACTCGGGCCTCTTTTTGATACCCGATAAAACTTGGTGGGACTACTGTCGATTGTCGATTGTTTTTATGACTCAAACATTAGATGAAAATGGATTGGATATTCAAATATTCTAATGCATCCCTACTCGTTGGCAGGATTGTGCTCTAGAACCAGCGGCAAAAACATATAATGAGAGAGGAAAATAAGGGCCCAGAATGAGTTGGTGTCTGATCTCTTCTATGATACTATGTGCATTTCCTAAAACAAGCACGTTGTGCTAGGAAACTTCCCTTTCTCGAGGATCGGGAGAGAGATTCCAAAATAAAAAAATGTTAACAAAAAACAAAGTTTACTATTTCTCTAATGATTGAAAGCAAAAATCATTTTCGAGCCTCATTATTAACAACATTCAATTGACAATGTTATGCCCACTTGCCACCTTATAAGGTAAAATTCATTCCTTTTTTAACATATACCTACCGACGATTCTAAAAACTTGGATGCGAATAAGGAGACTGGAAAGATTTAATATTTAACATTTGTAAACCCGATTTTGGCGAGACACAATAAGGAGACTGGAAATATTTTAACTTGAACCTCCGCTTTGATGTTCTAAGATTTCGTACAGGATCACTACTGACTACCCTTATAAATTTCTTAATCTCACAAGAGAAAGAGAGTCCAAATAATAAAAAAATAAAAAAAGTAAAGTTACTATATCCCTCATTATTGAAAGCTAAAAACAATTCCGTAGGCTCAATTATTAACCGCAGTAAGCCATAAGTGTGATGCCCAACTTGCAACTTGCATTTTATTAAGGTGAAACTTCATTTCTCGTCGTATCGAAAACTTTGTGAAATTTTATGAGACCACCACGAATTTTTTTGAAACTTGAACTGTTAGATAAAAGCATGAATAAACTTTAAAGTTTAGGGTTAATACCACAAAAACCCTAAATTGTCCACCTATGACAAACTTATCTCCAAACTAATTTTTTTTACCATCAAAAAATCCAAACGGCACATCATGACAAATATACCCTCTGTTGATTTTCTATTAAGTTTTACTCAAATTGCTAAGTTAGATAAAATATGACATTTGACGAGTGTATTAATTTGAGATTTTTACTCGTTATTTGTCACATGTATATCAGTTTGAGATTTTTGTAATAGTAACCGTAATTTAACGAAAATTACTAAAGGATAGACTTGTCATATGTGTATCACTTTAAATTTTTTTGTGATCAAAATATTAGTTTGAAGGTAAATTTGCCACAAGTGTAATGGTGTTGGGTTTTTGTGTAAAAAAATTAGTCTGGAAAAATAATTTTGTTTGTACCAGTTTTGAATTTTCATGATATTAACCCTAAGTATATAATTTCTCCTTCACATGCATGCCGAACTTTGCCTTGTGTTGAGTGCAAATATAGTTATGAGGCAAATAAGGAGCCCTGCTAAGATTTAGACTTGGAACTCATACTTTATACCAAATAAGATATTATGGAACTATGTGCCAACTTTCTGAAAACTTCCTATCTGTGAGAGAGAGAGAGTGTGTGTCCAAAATAAATAAATAAAAAGAAAGAAAGAAAGTTACCATAACTCTCATATTGAAAGCAAAAAACAATTCCAAAAGTCTCAATCCATTAACAACTTAAAGCATAATAGTACGTCCACTTGCAACTTCTTGGAAATGCAAGGGGGGAAGGGAGAGAAAAAGGGGGAGGGGGTTAGAGCCAA
>JAGVVM010005955.1:0-16087 GCA_019149425.1 Psidium friedrichsthalianum
TTGACGAGAGTAAAGCATATGTGATCCATGGCTAGACAGAGAAATGTTTCTGAAATTGTGCTGTTCTGTTGTGATCACGTCATTATTTCACTTGGTTACTTTACTACAGCTAGTTCTATCTCAACTGCCGTAAAACCTTGCTTTATCAGTCGCATGTTCTCATCTTTTCACATGTGCCTGTTGGGGGAAAAAGGATGTTCTGATTCCACCTTATTTGTGTGGAAAAAAGGTGGAAGAGGAGATACTAGTCATTTTCATGATCTCACATATGCCAGCTCTTTCTGTAGGTCTCTTGCACATGCCCAAAAACTATGTTCCTATTCTATGCAGCATAAATTTCTCAAAAGACTATATGCGAAGCAAGTGGAAGTCAAGTGAAGATTCAAGCTTCACCGAGCTTCTTTTGCAAAGAATGCTCATAGCTCAGAATTGGCAAAAGAAGATGATACTTCCATGGCAACATTGATATGGAGGGCAATCAAGTTGCCAATTTACTCTGTTGCTCTTATTCCTCTTATGGTGAGCTTTTTCTATACTCCAAAGATAAATTTTTCTATGCTTCATCGATGATGTCAAGTTACACACAGAAACCTCTACTTAGTAATATTCACTGGTCTAGCTCAAACTTGAAAAACTTTGTCAAACACAAGTTTAATGAGAGTTTTCAATTGATTCGGTACTTAGGAAACAGCAAAGCTGATAATGATGTCTTCCACTTATCTTTTACATTTGCGCGAAAGATGTACAGTTGAGAAAGACAAGAATTAATGGAAGGATGCAGTAAGATGTGGGAATGTAATAGAAGAACAAATTTTGGAATATGATTTTCTCTCTCTGTGGAGATATAGAGTATAAATTTCCATGTGGATTCACAATTGAAATATAAGTATACTGCTGCGCGACTGCACAATGCTACTCTCAGAGTGGCCCTTTCCTGGCTAACCCTTGTAAACTACAGAGATGTATAAGTCCAGCTAATTTGACAGTCATTTGAAGGTCTATCTTTAAAGTAATTTACTGGAGATACTGAGGTTTCAGAGAGTCCTTAGGATTAAGGGAACAAAGAATATAGATGGTGTAACGTTATTCTAGCCTAATTGATGTGATGGTAATTTTAATTCGCATCCCATTTCTCTATTCTCCAGGCATGTAATAATTGTGCAACCGTGTCTGTCCTTGGCTTTGTTGGATGACGTCTGAATCCACAAACTTTTGGGAGGCTTTTCTATGCTGTTCAAGATGACGTCATTTTGATTATCTACCCTTTTTGAATATACAATCCTTGCATTATATTTTTTGAAACAGATTGGTAGTGTATCCGCCTATCTGCAGTCTAGCACTTTCCCTGCAGATGTTACTTTGTGCTCTTGGTTTCCTCATTTCTTGTGATCACTTGGCTGAATTTAAGGTTAGTAAAATGCTCATTTATGTCGAGTTTAGACTAAGTGGTAAGAAGCACTTTCACCTTGATTGGATAAAGATATTCTTAGACTTCTGTCATGCAGAGTGTTTCTTTGGTTCAAGATTTCTTTTTCCTTTACTAGGGTATTAATTTTATTGTGTCATACATGAGGGAGATGATGATTGTTCATGGTTTTTGTTCTGCAGTGTCCACATGTGCTCTCTTTTGTTGGAACCGTGTTAGCTGGTCTGATTGTCTCTGATATATTAGTTGGCCTGTATTAATTGTTTTAATAGAAGCGTAGTGGCTTTAATGGATAATGTCTCATGGTATGTGGCGTTTTATTCATAGACTGATTTTTTTCTCATTCTTGGGGGCCTGCGGGGCAATGTATGATATGATAATTTGTGCTTGATTGTCCCTTCCTAAAGACATGGAAACCATCCTTGAGAGGTAAAGAAACTACACTAGATAAAAACTGTCGAATGGGAATCTTTTTGAAAAATAGAAACTGAAAAATGCAAAATCTAATCCTAAAGGCACATGGATTGCGCTCGTGATACTGTTATAGATCTGTCCTGTTAGATCCACTTACATTTCAGGCATTGAAGACCTTACATGTGCTTGCGCACCAATGATGTTTATGATTTTGATACAGGAGCAGATAAAAATAAGAAGGAATCAGTTGTGAACCTGATTGGAAGGTAATCAGTTGACTATTGCCTTTGCATCCCATATACTGTCGATTATCAAATCTTTTTGCCTGATGGTAACTGTCTACAATTACTTTTCGGGATTCATGCTGGTAGCCGAACAGGAACTCTTTTTGCAGCCTATTTGTTTCTTGTTCTTGGCTTGATGGGTCTGATATGGGTATCACTAGAGGCAGGACATTTATGTGCGATGCTGTTACTGGCTTGTGCCATCATCTGTGGTTATATATATCAGGTACGTACTTCAAGTGTTGCCTATGTACTTTTATTTTGGTGTGGTTCATTTGGAATGCTCAAGCATCTGAGCCAACCTTGTGAGCCTGAAACTTTAAGATCAATGTTCAAAGGGTCACCGCAACTTCGTGATCGAGACTAATCACACCTGATCCATCTCGAAGACCGTTCTTTCACATTTTTCCGAAATTGTCTCTTCTGCAGTGTCCATCATTTCGATTGAGCTACCGTGGACTCAGAGAGCCCTTGTGCTTTGCAGCATTTGGACCTTTTGCTACTACAGCTTTTTACTGGTTAATGGGCAACAACAGGTAATTGTAACTGATTTTCATCCCAGAGTCTGATGATCCACTATCATGTTAGGTGTAACTTATATGTTTTCATTTGACAGTGGCATGAGCTATCTTCCCTTAACTGGAACTGTTCTGTGCGCATCTCTCCTTGTTGGCTTCGCAACCTCTTTAATCCTCTTCTGCAGTCACTTTCATCAGGTACTTTCTAATTGAGCCAGATTTTGTTGACATTCTTGGGATCACTAATTAAGAGTCACTTGCAGTCATTTCATCTTTCAGGTGGAAGAAGATATCGAAGTCGGGAAAATATCCCCTCTGGTGACTCAGCTGTCCCTTGTGGTATGAGTTTTCGTGAAACGAAATTAGACATCAACACTGCAATTTCATGTGCAGGCAAGGTTTGGAACACAGGGAAGTTCATCAGTTGTGAAAGTGGCAGTCGGAGCACTTTTCTCTCGTCTATTGACTTGCGGTCTCAGCAGAGATCTTCCTTTTGCTTGCATCGTGAGCGTCTTCTTGACCACATATTTCCTTAATTCTCTTAGGATCTCATTGTCAAGGATGTGTCGAAATTTTCTGTCTTGCATGGATTTTGTTTTTCACTACTCCTTTCTACTGATTTGCATCTTAATAACAATCTACTCCAGATATCGTGCCTTCTGACCTTACCTATGGGAAACTGGGTAGTTAGCTTCATCAAAGAGAATCA
This sequence comes from Psidium friedrichsthalianum, assembly GCA_019149425.1. Lineage (NCBI taxonomy): Eukaryota > Viridiplantae > Streptophyta > Magnoliopsida > Myrtales > Myrtaceae > Psidium > Psidium friedrichsthalianum. Next base: position 3,352 of record JAGVVM010005955.1, read on the forward strand.
CGAGGTATGCAGAGAACCTGAAATCACAGTACGGAGCTGAGTTTTGTTTGACTTTTATTTCAGCTCGGACATATACCTTGTGCTTTCTTTGTTTATCTGATCTATTTATACTTGTAAGAGAGTAATGATGTTCCTTTTTCTTCATAATGTTATAAAGGACAAGCGGTCCATATTCATGGCAAAGTATTCCTGCGTGGGGTTGCATACTTTATTTGGAGCTTCGTTAGCTGCTGGATTGGTGATAGCCAAATTTGTCTGCAAGAGATATGTTCCGAGGTTGGTCTTATCCTGAGTTTTTCACCTCGATTCATGCATCAAAGACTTGATGGGATCAGAGCTTCCATGCGGAAAGTCATGAAGTACTTGTTTGGATTACGCAGATGTGTCAATGTCGCCAAGACCAGGCTATGATTCTGCAATCTGTTGGTAGTTGTACAGAAGTTGGGGCTTGTCTTAGTCGCGAAGTACTTGTTTGGATTACGCCGATCTGTCAATGTCGCCAAGAACAGGCTACGATTCTGCAATCTGTTGGTAGTTGTACAGAAGTTGGGGCTTGTCTTACTCTGCATGATGCGATCATTTAAATGAGCAAGACTTTGGTTCTTACTCTGTTTATAGTCCTGCGCCAATTACGAATGAGAAGCACATTTATTCCAAACTACTAAGAAGACCCGTCTTCGCACGGAAAAAATAGTTACGTTTTTCAATTTTTATTTCAGAGATATTAACAAGTTTACTCATAATTTTTGTGGCTAGCATTCCCTTTTTAGGAGTAATGTCAAATTTTATGATTTTACTCTTTATTCTACCCTGATATTTATTTTTCTTGCAGTGTGGTTTGTGCCGTTTATTTGACATACTTTTATCATAAATTCTTGATCAAAAACGAATATCATGTGTACATTAATTATTTTGTTTTTTTTTTTTGGTAAAGGTAAGAAGATTATTTTGTTGATTTATACCAAAAAGGAAACCAATTGATACGTTTTATTAGTTGTTGTCCGATATTAATTTATGTTATGCATGATTATTAATTAAGTCATCACACCATGAACATGATTGTCAAGAACTAATGAGATTATTCTTTCAATGAATACTGACGATTAAACTGCTTGTGGATTATCTAATATGATGGAAGGCAAAGTTTGGTTTGAAAAGCATAAATTATTTTATACTTCTGTCCATGATAATTTTTAGCTGGCCAAATTGAAATAATATATCATATTGAAATACAAAACTTTCGGATTTATATTCAAACTCGCAAATAGGTGAAATTTGAATGTGAATATGCACACATAAGTCATCCTAAATCTTTTATTTATTTATTTATTTATTTTTATCAGCACTTTTATTTAGTTGTTTTCTATTAAAAAAAAATTTCTAGGAAGAAGTAGCTAGGAAGTACAAGCCACAATGGTAACCCACTGGCTGGTGATTGTGCTGGTTTGCGCTCAATTTCTTTCACGAGAGGTTCTGGATTCAAAATTTTGTGGTGCCAATGTCTTACCTGGGTACTGTGCTGGTGGGGTCCTGCAGTTGACCCCCGAGGATTAGTTGTGTTTTACCGCTGGTTTGAACACAAGCTCGCTGGCCGCGCGGACACATTGATTATCAAAAAAAAAAAAAAAAGTACAAGCCACAATGGTAGGGTCCTGCTTGAAAAGAACCATCTCATCTTGGTTTAGAGTAATCCAAGCATCAACTCCACTGTCAGTTGGACTGTCCACAAGAAAAACTGCCCTCATAGGAGGGCTTGTGTTGCTCGTCAAGTCTGGTTTCGCCCACCAAAAATCACCGTCCTAGAGTGGGAATCTAAACCAGCTGCTGATTAGAATCACGTTCTCTTCGTCTTTGCCAAATGAAGCGACGAAATCTCTAATCAAATCTGCCCCCATCAAGCACAGTGCACCTGCGTCTGCTACCGCGGCGTACTTCGATTTGGCTCACTCGCTTCCCCAGCAAATGGAGTGTTGAGTGAGCGAAGAAGTTGCCACATGCGTTCGGGAGTATCTTTAGTCGTAGTAGTTCATGCAAGTTGATCGGTGTGGAAAATGCGTCTGCTGCGCGATTGACGCTGATAAGAGCCTTACAGATCGGCACAGACATGATGCGCGACCTGTGGCTGTTATTAGCTATTGAATCTGACGAGTTGGAGGCAGCTTTCAGTCTCAAGGCTCGGCCGCTGAATTTGTGTCTAGCCAATGCGAGCTTCTTCCTAAGGGGGAGTGCGGGCCATTGTCTTAATGCGGGTTCTTTCACTGGGAATAGAGATGGCCGCTCGAAATTCGGCAGGGCTACTTTGTGGCTTCCGTTTCGGCATGCGGTGGCCCCTGAGTTCATGAACGTGGCCATGGTGTACATGTCGCCTATCTTGTGAGAAAGGCACAGACTGGTTGCTAATCCGTCACAATCGAAACCGTTTGCTTGGACTACGTCCAGTGGATTGTTTCCTGCTTGCAGCGGGAATGTTGACAAGCAGCTGATAAGGTCACGGTCCCCATCTCCCTGGAGCCCGTCTAGAGTACCATCCCCTTTGGCTTGTATAAATTCTACTCGTCGGTCGTTGCAGTTGATGAAGAGCCCGCCTTCGACGTACCAACCGGCTAAAGGGTAAAAGAGGGTTAGCATTTTGGAAAGCGACTCCTCCAAGCGGCAAAGCCTCTGAAGCGTATCGATCTTGCTCCTTCTTTCGCAAGCTCGATAGTAGAAAACAACACCAACATACCTAGATAACAACTCGATGTGAAAATAGCTTTTTTGCATGGTGAACTTGAAGAGAAAATCGGCAAAAGTACACCTCAAGTGCCAAAACTTGTGTACGGCGTGCACTTTGGTGCCAAAACTTTCAAAACGTTCACTTTAGTGCCAAGTTCGGAGCAAATCGTGCACTTCAGTGCCAAGTTTCATCTGAAGCATACGTGGCTTGCCGGAAAGCCTACGTGGAGGACGACGTGGCTCGCCGGAGGCCAACTTAGCAATTTAAAGAGTAAACGACGTCGTTAAAGCTAAATCCATCCAAGCATAAACCCTAAATCCCCATATTACAAACCCTAACCCTAAATCCCCAAATTCAACACTAAATTTCAAACCCTAGCCCGAGTGACGGCGGCTTGCGAGTGATGGCGTACGAACGACGGCGGTGTGCAAGCGACGGCGGCGTGAGAGCGATGGCATGCGAGCAACGGCGGCGTGAGAGGGATGGCATGCGAGCAACGGCGGCGTGCGAGTGACGGCGGCGAGTGAGGGATGGCGGAGAACGAGCAACGGCGGCGAGCGAGCAAAGGCCGCGAGCAAGGGATAGCAGCAAGCAAGCAACGACGATGAGTGAGTAATTGCGGCCAACGAGGGACGACGGTGAGGGAGCGACGGCGAGGAGCAAGCAACGTTGGACCGGAGACCAACGACGGCGATCGAGCGACGTCGTTTTTCATTTCTACCCTTGCACAAGCCACGTCGGACTTCCATCGTGGCAATTGCTTCTAAAAATTTGCCACATAAGATAATAAAACAAATTGAAAAATCCACGTAATTCATTTGGCGGGATTTTGGCCGGATTGGCACTGAAGTGCACGATTTTCTCCGAACTTGGCACTAAAGTGAACGTTTTGAAAGTTTTGGCACCAAAGTGCACGCCGTACACAAGTTTTGGCAATTGGAGTGTACTTTTGCCAGAGAAAATCTATATGGATCAACCAGAGGGTTTTTAGTTTGAAGGTAAGGAAGGTCATGTTTGTTTATTGAAAAAATCTATCTATAGCTTGAAGCAATCACCTAGACAGTGATATAAAAGGTTTGGTTTTTTGATGGTGCAACTTGGCTATTGTAGGAGCAAATATGATAGACTTCCAAATGGTTCTTATATTTATCTGCTATTATATGTTGATGACATGTTGATTGCAGCAAAAGATAAATTTGATATACATAATATGAAAGCACAGTTAACCACTAAATTTGATATGAAGGATTTAGGTGCTACAAAGAAAATCCTAGGCATGAAAATTTAGTGAGATCGAAAAAGAGGGAAATTGTACTTTTCCCAGAAAAGCTACAAAAGGCGTTAGATCATTTTGACATGAAAGATGCTAAACTAGTAAGTACTCCTTTTGTTGCTCACTTTAGATTATCAGCTGGTTTATATTCACATATATGTGAGGAAATAAAATATATGTTACATATTCCATACTCTAATGTAGTTGGTAGCCTTATGTATGCTAATGGTTTGCATTTGACCCGATATTTCCTATTTGATTAACCACATACCGAGTAGAGTTCTTGGTGGTACTACTCCTTTTGAATTACATTATGGAAAATAAATTGTCTTCCATTAATCATCTCTGGACATTGGATTCTTATGTTATGCAACAACTATGGGGCCTCAAACTAAGATGGATCCTCGTGCCACCCCATGTGTTTTCATGGGGTGTACCTCACTCTATAGAAAGGTTATTGAGTGGTGGAAATATCTACTAGATACTTCTTCACTAGCAGGGATGTTATTTTCTATGAAGATGTTTTTCCCTTTCAAGAACGGACGTCTTCATCTTCGACCCATGAATATTTCCTTAGCATTGAAATTGCATGTTTTGATAAAGGAATCAACCTCAATCAATGGAAGTTCGCATAGGAGACTATGTTTGAAGCCGGGCTATCAAGATGCAAACCTGCCATCATTCCCATAAAACAAAATGTCAAGATGACAACCCATGAATATGATTTAGGGACCTCTGCATCCATTGAAGATCCACTACTTAAGGACCCATTGGGATATCATAGACTTGTGGGGAAGTTGATCTACCTTACTATGACAAGACCCGACATTTGCTATGCAGTTTAGATATTGAGCCAATTCGTGTACCAGCCAAAGCAATCACATATAAACGCATCATTGAAGGTAGTGAGGTATCTGAAGGGATGTCCAGGGCTCAGAATTTTCCTATCTCGCAACTACAACATGAAAATGACAACCTTTTGTGACACTGACTATGCAACTTGTCCAGTGGCCAAATGATCTATTATTGGTTTCTGGATAAAATTGGAAAAGTCCTTAATTTCATGGAAAATCAAGAAGCAAACAACAATGTCCTTGTCATCTACAGAAGTAGAATACTGGGCCATGGCGAAGACTGTTTGTGAGGTAATCTGGTTACGAGGTTACTCTATGATCTTATGGTACAAGTGGAGGGACCAATTGAATTATTTTGTGATAACAATGCAGCACTCAAGTTGGTAGCAAACTCAGTTTTTTCCATGAAAGAACAAACCACATTGAGGTTGATTGTCACTTCACTCGAGATAAAATTCTAGAGGGAGATTCCAAAAAAAAAAAAATTCTAGAGGGAGTTCTAGTCACTAGAGGAATTGAGATTGTGGAACAACCTGCCGATATCTTCACCAAACCATTGTGTCAAATGCAATATGCGTATCTCCTAAGCAAGCTTGGCGTCTTGGATATATATACTCCGTCAGCTTGAGGGGGAGTGTTGGAGATCCCGATACTAATTGAAGATTATGATCTTCTTGATTGAAGATTATGCTCTGACTAATTGAAGATTATGCTCAGAGATTGACCTTGATTGATTTGATTAATTTTTTATTTTAGGAAGATACAAATCGTGTACATTTATTTCCTTTTATTTTATGTCTTGTCAATGTTATGTATACATAAATGTACACACGACATATTTAATAAGAATACAACGCTTGACTATAGTCTTTCTCATCTTCGTTCTTGTTCATCGCTTTCTTTCAGAATAGGACAGTTGTGGCGGACACGAATGTTGATGTTTCGTGTGGGTGGAACACATAATGGACGTCTCACTGACTTATGTGATCTACCCAAAGTCTCCAATTGCCACATTTTTTTTATTGCCTTTTCTTAGTTGGCGTCTTCTTCCCCAAGTTAAGTAGGAAGAAAAAAAAACGACCAAAAAAAAAGTAGGAAGAAAAAAACTTGTGGGAACCTTTTTTTGAGGCGTGGAAAACCTCCCTTTATCTTCTTCTTCCTCTCCAATTGCCACGTTTTTTTCATTGCCTTTTCTTCTTTGGAGTCTTCTTCCCCAAGTCAAGTAGGAAGAAAAAAATTTATGGGAACATTTTCTGTGGCGTGGAAGACCTCCCTTTGTCTTCTTCTTCTTCCTCTTCAATGTGGTGGGACCTCCTCCATCAACCACTGGTTCTTGGCTTCAAGGGTGATGTGCGCAGAGAAAAAGGGTCTCTCTCCCTACAATTTTTGTTTCGTGCTCCCCCTGTTGACACTTGATTTTTGGACAATTTTATTTTTAGAAATTTTTAAAAAATCCATAAAAATTCATAAAATTGAAAAATCGACTTTGGAGACCTTGGCCTAGCCTAGGGAACCAGTTTTGAGAAAAAAAATAATATTTCATATTTTTCATATTTTTCAAAAATTCATAAAAAATCAATAAAAAATGAGAAAATTGAAAAATCAACTTTGGGGACCTTGGTTTGGCATAGTGAACCAATTTTGAACAAAAAATAATTTTCCTTATTTTTTGTATTTTTAATATTTTTCAGAAATTAGGAAAATAATGAAAATTAAAAAAAAAAAATATTTGAGGCCAGAAAATTATAAAAAAAATAGTCAATATTTTTGTTTTAATTTTCACTTCATTTTGGCTGAACAAATTTTGAGAAATTCAATCTGGAATTTAGGGTTTCTTTGTTAATTTCATTTTTCAGATTATTTAAAAATTTCTAAAAATTCCATTTTAGCTTTGTAATTTTCCATTTTCACATATTTAGAGTCGTGTCATGCTCCTTTATTTTTCAAAATTAAATTCCAGTCCAAAAGCCCTTAGAATTGTCCAATTTCCCTAAAAAGGACCCAAATGCAATTTTTGATTTTTCAAATTAGTCCCTAAAAACACTTAAAATGCAATTAATAATTTTATAGGCACTGAATTGAAAATCAGGGCACGTAACCCCTCGATTTTGGCCTTCTGAATCCATTGGTGGCACCAATTTTTGCAAAAAAGGCCATTAAGACTTTGGATTTTACAAAATGGGTTCTCGGGTCAAACCCAAAAATTGGGGTTTTTGCGCAAATACTGAAGAATTTCTGGGGAAAATACCATTTTCAAGTAGATTCAATGCCCATGAGTCCAATTTTGGTGTCAATTTTGGGAAAAGTGGACAAATTTGGGGTCAATTTCATTTTTAATTGAACGGATCAACCGGGTCGAGTTGACCCGACCCGGTCAACCCGTTGGCCCACGAAGAACCAGAACATGGTTCTGGTTTCCCATCTCCGCGAGTGCAAATGGAGAATGCCTGGGGATAGTCCTGAAGTGGGCAAATGCCCGTCTGAGCTCCGGTGATCTGACCGGAAATTGCTCGGCGACGACGTGCCATTTGGCACGTGGTTTCATCGCCTGGCACGTCAGCAACGGTCGCGGAATGCTCGCCCGCCCACCAGGATTTTGAAAAAAATTTCTGGTACGAATCAAGCAAAATTTGGAGAGATTGAGGTGGTTTTGTTGAGGATATAGTGAGGAGATCTCGGGGGGATTACAAGGCTGAGGTCAGGTTTAAAAGGAGATGAGAGATTCGAGGAAAAGGGGATTTTTTTGGAAGCTCGAGGGCCGACTACAAGTGAAGGTTTTAGGCAATTGGGGGCGAATTGAGGTGCGAGAGAGCTTGTGGAGGTCACTAGAGTTCAGAGGAGGCGACTCGTGTCATTCCAAAACTTGCCGACGCCCAAAAGGTGAGTCGCGAGTTTAAGCTTCAATTCGATGCTCCAATGGCGAATTTCTAATTTGGCCATAATTCTTAGTTCTCTTGTGTGCATTTCACTCCTCACCTGTCCCTGACCATCTTCTCGTCTTATTTTGCATCGAAACTGCATGTAAACCCCGAGTCGAAACCTCAACCCTAGTTCATCCTGTCACGACTCGGTTAGGATAATCTGGCGACTTAGAGCTTGATCGGAACCCCAAGTAAGTCTTCTGAACTCTCTGGGTTTCTCTCCTGCAGTTTAATCGCATAGTTATGCTCTGGATTGCATGATTGGATCGCCGTGCTTGCTCTCTGTAAGTGCTTTGATTGCCACGATTGAACCGATAGATCTAGTTAGGTTTTAGATATGCTGATCTAGAGTCAAATGCGAGTCGATTGGCAGCGGAATCGGCTTAATCGGAGTTGTTTCCGTCGTTGGATCATCACCGTCGAGCCTCAGCCGTTCGTCTGATTTTGGCCTGATGAAGAAGACGAGTCCAGTCAGCCGATTGACTTGGTCAACCGCTGACATGGCGCTGACGTGGAAGTTCATGTCATTGGCCATGTCAGCATGTTGACCTAGTCAAACGCTGACGTGGATGACACGTTGGCTGATATAAAACGAATCAGATATAATAGTATATCTTGATCGGACGGTGAGGAGTGAACCACGTGTCAAGACCTCAGATTTTTCGAGAATTAAAAGATATTAATTTAGCCTTTTAGATCGAACGGTTAGGATTAGTCTCGGATTCTATCTTGGCCGTAAGTTTAGTATGGAGGATAGACGATCAAGATATTGACACGTGGTGAGTTCTAGACCGTAAGATTAGAAGCAAGCGGAGAATAAAAAACAGAATAGAAATAAATTGAGAAAATAAAAAGAAATTCAAAAATTTGAAATAAACCTCCTAAACTACGTCGTTTTGCTCTTAGGAAGTCTGCCTGGGCTTGGGGTCGGGTCTAGGTGCAGTGGGCCGGGTCAATATGGCCCGGTCCGTATAAAAAAAATAAAAAAATTCAGAAGATCAAATAAAAATCAGAAAAACTCAGAAAATCAATAAAAATTTTAAAAAAAGAAAAATTAGTAAAATCTTGAAGCGGTGTCGTTTTAGCCTTGGGTGGCTCGATCGGGTCTAGGGTCACGGGCCGGGCCAACCCGACCTGGTCCGTGGAATTAAATAAATAAATAAAATAAATAAATAAAATGATGAAAATGATAAAAATTAATTAAACAGAAATAAAATAAGAAAATAATGAATGAAAAATAAAAAAATAAAAAAATAAGGAGAAATCATAAAAAAAATTAGAAAAATCTTAGAAAAGTAAAAAAAAATTAGGAATAGTGGGAAAATAAAAAAGTAATAAAATAAAAATAGGAAATAAATAAAAAAATCCATAAAAATCAAGAAAAATTTTCAGGAAATATAAAAAAAAAATGTCAAAAAATGGGGGGAAATTTTAAATAAATTAATAAGTAAATAAAAAAAAAAAAAAAAATAAAAAAATGTTAAAAAAATGTTAAAAAAATCAGAAAATTTCAAGAAACACAATGAAATAATAATAAGGAGTAGGAAAATAATAAAAAAAATCACAAAAAATTCTGCAAAAATTATAAAAAAATCAGAAATAGGAAAAATCCTAAAAATAAAAAATTCATAAAATTCCCTAAAAAAATAGAAAAATCCTTGGAAAATCACAAAAAAATTCAAAAAAAAATTTCAAAAAAAATTTCAAAAAAATTGGAAAAATCCAGAAAAATTCTCAAAAAATGTGAAAATTATGGAATGACCATACCCAATTAGTTTAAACCCATTCTCATGTTTTTGACCTCCAAGCCTTGGGAAATTACCATTTTGCCCCTCTTGTCAATTTGGTCCAAATTTTCCCAAATCATCCCTGAACTTAGCTGGCTTCTTCCTAGGTTTTCTGAGACTCTCTTAGGCTTGTTTTGGCTTGATCTGATGCGATTTTGCTTTGAATTGATTCCTTGATTGCGCGTTTATTTCAATGACTTGTGATGGTAGGACAGATATTCTCATTTGCATGAACCCCTTAGATCTTTAGGATCTACCTTACCCAAAGAATACTTGCATGAACCTCTTAGATTAAGAGATCACTCAACTTAGGTACCGAAAGGGCATCAATAGCAATATTGATGTAACTAAGTCCCCGAATCTAGATCTCTGGTTTTCGCAGAATCGAAACGATCTCTCCCAATCGTTCGATAGGGTTTCCAATCATACCCTCCAATAAATGATTGGTGGCGACTCCGATGGCATGCACATTAATCACATGTCACTCAATCACACTAAGGTCGACCTCGATTTAAAATTTTCCTGACACGATTTGGTATGGGCCTGGGAGGGCCCGAGCTAAACCCTTATATCAAAATGGGCCTAACAATCCATTAACTCCCTTGGGATCCGAAAATCTCGAGAGGGTCGCGACACCCCCCCGTGCAATGGCCGTGTCTTGTACTTCAATCGCCCTTCTTCATGTTTTCTCTCCTTTTCATGCCTCTGAATTTTCTGAATATAATTATGAGAATCCTCACCAAAACCCTAAGTCTAAGTTAGTTTATATAGACCTTGGGTGAATCCTAATCCTAGTAGTAATATGACTCTTTAATGTCGTAGGATTAGACTCCGAGCGTAGGATTAGTTTTAGACCGTAGGATTAGAAATTCTTATTTTTTTAAGAGTTCTAACTACTTAAAACTCTTACAATTCAGAATTTTTCAAGAATCCTATGCTGGGAATCTTGTATTCCCTCTCAGGCGGCGCGCGAAAAAATGACAATCAATTTCATTCAAATATAGATAAAAACAGCGGAAGCATGCGATTTTGCACGCCTCGATTGTCTTAGGGTATCTTGTACGTTTTAATCGAAAATCTAAATCACACATCAAGGGGTTTCAGACTTACCTCGAGAGCCAAAACTTGGATGGGCTCGTTCTCATGTTCTCGGAGTCTGTCAAATGCCGAACCTCTAGCTCAGACACACAACCGAACGCGCGGCGACGGAAGACGAAACTCACGGTCGTCCGTTCATCGATCGTGCTAGCGACCGTTGAGAAACGACAAACTAAGCTCGTTTTCTTCATCACGAACTACCTCACGACCCTCTGATCGTTCTTGGTGAAATGAGAGTTTGAAACTCCTTAGGATTCATCACGAGAATGACACGAAATTCTCTCGAGAAAAAGTGAGATGGAGAGCTTTTCAAAAAGGTTCTAAAACCCTAACCCCCAATCCCTATTTATAGGGGTTGGGCGAGGGGTAGGGGCGGTAATTTACCGCCCCTCTTCCACCTCCTTTGACTTGGTCAAAGGCGGTTTAGTCCGCCTTTGACCGCCGGTCGGTGGGTCGGTCCAACCGGCCCATTTTGCAAGGGCGACGCCGGCCTGTAGACTGCACCGCATCACCTTGCTATTCCCACATTGATATCCGCCTCGAGTCGCGATCGCATAGCTTTATTTTCCTTATTTTTCGTGCCATCTTATCGGATAAAAAATCTTATCTATTAGGACTTTCTAGAATCCTTTATTTTGGATGAGATTTTTTATCTTTTAGACTTTCTAATGGATAAGAAATCCTATCCTTATCATCTCGTGATTTATGCAGATGTCACATGAAGATGACATCGTGGTTGCACAGTGCTTGCATCAGCGCTTGCGCAGTGCTTGCATCAGCGCTTGCGCAGTGCTTGTGCAACGCTTGCATTGCATAGTCATCCATATGATATCATGCTTGCGCAACGCTTACATCAACATTGCGCAACTCTTGCATAGTGCTTGCATCAGCACTTGTGCAACGCTTGCATCAGCGACTTATCCGTTCGTGATTAGAATTAGAATCAAATCTAATTTGAACTCACTATTATTTGACTATCTCAATAGCCAATTGCAAATGCCTTTGCAATATCGTCTTCCATATTTAATGTCGCCACGCACCGGTTACGGTGTGTGACATCCCTAGGTTCACCATTGAGCTGGCGGTGAGACTTATATCATCAAATGAGTATCACCAGGAGAACTGACTATCCCGTTCAGTGTTTGGGTCTCACAAGCCATGAGTGACGTCTAGCAGCATATCATGGCTACCCAGACAGTGTGAATGTTACGAGAACATGAATGACCTATCCGCTTTGGCTTACAGTGTAATTCAATCCTTCTGTCTTAACCTTGTCCCAATCGAACGAAGGCCATAGAATTATCAAGCCTACAAATTCGATCACATGCCTCAATCTATCTGACGTGCATTCACGAGACAATCTCGCCTTACCCCGCCGAGGATTTTCCAATGCACCGTCACGAGTAGATCGCATAGGACAACAACCTCGTTCGCATAGCAGGGAGACATATCCCATATTGCCACACCTGTGACTTCGTATGCGAATAATTATGACCATCAGGTATAGAGGCAAATCGACGACCTACCAATATGCGCACTTGTGAACCATAGTCACCCAACACACAAGTCAGCACTGTGCCTCAGGTCTAAGGATCACTTACACACCAAAGCCTGGATGATTAGACGTTGATCCCAGCACGAAGGTTTCCATGCTTGCTAATCGTCCACTTTGTGTCACGTTCATGAACTCATCCTCGACGAGCACTTGCGTTTCCAACTTGGGCATCTAATGTCCAATAACTTGTGACTCGTCATCTCTATTTGAATATCTGATACTTAATAGTGAAGTCCTAGAAACGCACTAGTCTCAAGCACTTCAATGATGCCCAATCATTGAACCATTGACCAGGAAATATTTAAGATGGTGTATTGACTGAGACCTGTCCACATATTCTCGACGTATTCTTCATAGGTGTCTCGAGAATAGGTTTCAGTCACACCTAATCTTATGGACTTCATTCATCTGAGTAATGGACAAGATGAATGAACACATCTTGCCATATCGACTAAATGTTATGTTGAAAGCTCAACTTATGCCCTCCATGTAACACTTACATGATTGTCTTTAGGGCATACTTCAATAATCC
>JAGVVM010005956.1:0-18543 GCA_019149425.1 Psidium friedrichsthalianum
ATTTTGCTACCCAGAGGAACAAAAAATTCTTATTAATGATGCGTTGTATTCTCCCAAGTCTAAGAGAAATTTGTTGAGTTTTAGAAATATTCGCCGACAATGGATATCATATTGAGACTACAAATGAAGGTGATAGAGAATATTTATACATTACAAAAATGGTCTCGGGTAAGAAATGTATGTTAGAAAAATTACCTGCAATCTCCTCTGGATTGTATTGCACACATATAAATATTATTTTGAAGCACATGCTATTGCAAACCAGAAGTTTGCTGAGACAAATAATTTTATTACATGGCATGATCGATTGGGGCATCCTGGATCAATAATGATGCGAAGAATATTAATCATTCACGTGGGCATCATTAAAAATCAGAAGATTTTTTTGCCTAATGAATTTTTCATGTGCTGCTTGTTCTCAAGGAAAGCTAATAATAAGGCCATCATCATCTAAAATCAGGGCTGAACCCCTAACATTTCTGGAAAGAATACAAGGTGATATATGTGGGCCTATTTCATCCACCGTGGACCATTCAGTATTTTATGGTGTTGATTGATGCATCAACGAGATGGTCACATGTGTGTCTATTACTACTCTGTAATCAAGCTTTTGCTAGATTACTTGCTCAAATTATTCGATTACGAGCCCATTTCCCAGATTATCCGATTAAGAATATTCGTCTTGATAATGCCGGTGAATTTACTTCCCAAGCTTTTAATGATTATTGTATGTCAATTGGGATAAATATTGAACATCCTGTAGCATATGTTCATACACAAAAGCCTTGCAGAGTCATTGATAAAACGTCTTCAATTAATTGCAAGACCGTTAATTATGAGAAAAAAACTATCAATATCTGCTTGGGGACATGCTATTTTACATGCAGCAGCACTAATTCGCATCAGACCTACAAATTATCATGAGGTCTCCCCTTTACAATTGGTTTATGGTCAGGAACCAAATATTTCTCATCTAAGAACTTTTGGGTGTGCGGTATACGTGCCAATTGCTCTACCACAACGCACGAAGATGGGACCCCAAAGAAGATTGGGGATATATGTTGGATATGAATCTCCGTCCATAATTAAATATTTAGAGCCATTGACGGGAGATCTTTTTACGGCACGTTTCGCCGATTGTCATTTTGATGAAATGACATTTCCAGCATTAAAAGGGAAAACAAGCAATTGGAGAAAGAAATAATCTGGCGTGAGTTATCATTGTCTCATTTTGATCCTCGTACAAAACAATTTGAATTAGAAGTTCAAAAGATTATTCACTTGCAAAATTTAGCAAATCAAGTGCCAGATGCTTTTACTGATCCAAAAAAAGTGATTAAATCATGTATTCCAGCTGCAAATGCTCCAATTAGAATTGATGTCCCTGAAGGACAACCTAAGGTTGCAAATAAGCCTAAAGTGCAAATGAAGCGTGGTAGACCTGTCGGTTCCAAAGATAAAAATCCTCGAAAAGGAAAAGAACTAAAACCTAAAAATGAGGAAACGGTTACTCTAGAAGAGCCTCCAGTCATTGATAACATGATTCCAGAAGAATCTCAGTACCTGAAAATGAAGAGATCTCTATAAATTATGTTATGACTGGAAAAAGATGGAACCGTGATGAAATCGACGTCGATGAAATTTTGCATATCATATAGCGCGTGATGTTATAAACGATGACGAGGATCATGAACCAAAGTCTGTTGTTGAATGCAGACATAGAAATGATTGGCCAAAATGGAAAGATGCGATTGATGCAGAAATGAAATCACTCGCAAAACATAAAGTTTTTGGACCTGTTGTCCGTACACCTGAAGGTATAAAAACCGATCGGTTATAAATGGGTGTTTGTGCGCAAACGGAATGAGAAAAATGAGGTTGTCAAATATAAGGCACGGCTTGTTGCCCAGGGGTTCTCGCAGAGACCTGGTATTGATTATGAGGAGACATATTCTCCCGTGGTGGATGCAACAACTTTTAGATATCTGATAAGCTTAACGATTCATGAGAAATTGGAAATGAGATTAATGGATGTCGTTACTGCGTACTTGTATGGCTCTCTTGACAACGACATTTACATGAAACTCCCTGAAGGATTCAAAATGCCAGAAGCATATAATTCAGATCAGCGAGAACTTTATTCGGTTAAATTATATAGATCCCTATATGGATTAAACAATCTGGACGTATGTGGTATAAACGTCTCAGTGAATATTTGTTGAAGAAGGGATATCAAAACGATCCTATATGTTCATGTGTATTCATTAAAAGATATGGATCAAAATTGTCATAATTGCAGTATATGTTGATGATCTGAATATTATTGGTACTACTAATGAGCTTTCTGAAACGGTAGATTACCTGAAGAAGGAATTTGAGATGAAAGATCTCGGAAAAACAAAAGCTCTGCCTTGGTTTGCAGATTGAGCATTTGGAAAGTGGTATATTTGTCCATCAATCTGCCTATATATCAAAGATATTAAAGAAATTCTATATGGATAAAGCGCATCCTTTGAGCAGTCCAATGGTTGTAAGATCGCTTGATGTAAATAAAGACCCATTTCGACCCGAATGAATGACGAAGAACTAATCGGTCCTGAAGTACCATATCTTTAGTGCTATTGGAGCACTAATGTATCTTGCTAGTCATACTAGACCTGATATAACATTTGCTGTGAATTTATTGGCAAGATATAGTTCTTCACACGACAAGAAGACATTGGAATGGGATCAAACATATATTCAGATATCTACGAGGCACAATAGATATGGGATTATACTATTCTTACACGCCAAAAATGGAATTAGTTGGGTATGCTGATGCGGGATATTTATCCGATCCTCATAATGGTCGATCTCAAACAGGTTATCTGTTCACGTATGGAGGAACAGCCATATCCTGGAGATCTATGAACAAACTATTACAGCCACATCGTCTAATCATGCAGAGATTTTGGCAATTCATGAGGCAAGTCGGGAATGTGTATGGTTGAGATCTGTTATACATCACATTCGAGGAGCATGTGGTTTGATCTTTGATAAAGATGTCCCGACGACATTATATGAAGATAATACTGCATGTATCTCCCAATTAAAGGATGGATATATCAAAGGCGATCGAACGAAACATATATCACCAAAATTCTTTTTCACGCATGATCTACAGAAAAACGGTGATATTAATGTTGTGCAAATTCGTTCATCAACAATCTAGCTGATCTGTTCACTAAAGCATTGCCCACTACCACATTTGAAAGGTTAGTACGTAACATTGGGTTGCGAAAATTGAAAGATCTAAAGAGATGTGATAATGAGGGGGAGTAAACGTGCTGTACTCTTTTTTCCTTCACCATGGTTTTGTCCCACTGGGTTTTCCTGGTAAGGTTTTTAACGAGGCAGCATCATAATGGATCCATAGAAGGGAGAGATCATAAGATTTGTGTTCTGTACTCTTTTTCCTTTTTGTCCGGTTTTTGTCCCACTGGTTTTTCCGGCTTAAGGTTTTAATGAGGCAGTATCATTCAATGCACAATCGTAATATAATGAATACAATGAATATTCAAGGGGGAGTGTTATAAATACATAAATGAATATTCATTATATTCATTCTACTTAATATACACATTATGGTCATACATCCCTTCATCTTCTTAACCGTTTGCATCCGTTCATCTTCCTAACCGTTCCTCCATTCATTCTATGATGTACCCCTATTCTCCTATAAATAGGAGAGTATATTTGATCATTGTAGGTGTACACAAGAGTTGGAAATAAAATTCTCTCTTTTGGTCTTGTTTGGTATTCATTTGCTCTCTCTTCTTAATCTCTCTATTCTCTCCGTTACGTTTTTGCGACGCAATATTTTACAATAAAGGTTAGTTATTTGACAAGAAAATGATTGCATGATGGTTGTGACAATGTGACCGTGTTATGCTTACCACAAAAAATTTCACAATTTTTTTTTATTTACTGTCATATGCTGGCCACAAATTCTTTGTAATTGGCATTGGCTGTGCACTGTCAAGGTGATCGTGGACAGTCAGCCTAGCAAGGCCCTTTGACAAAGTAAAGGAAAGAAATGAAATTGTGATTTTGTGTGAATAATCATACAGATCAATCTAGCTTGATAGACACACATTTAGACACCTCGATCGATGGATCCGAGGGACGAAGAGCATGAGGCTGCGCAACACGCCCAACCTCATCGGACTCCCTAACGGCGACAAGTATTTGACTTCACCATCGAGGTCGTCGATAGAGCAAGCGAAGCCAAATCAACCACCATCCACACCTTCGAAGCACTTGAACCAGACGTGCTCCGCGCTCTCTCCTCACTGATCCCTAGGTTTATCCGGTCGGCCGACTCCACCTGCTCATCGATCATGCCCGTCGAGATGAAACATTCGTATCCGAGCATATCAAGGGCAATCTCTGGGAGAACACAGTGAGTGCCTCAAATGACTGACTCCAAGAAAAAGCAAATCTCAATTTCTTCCATTCTATTGGTGACAAATGTTGTTGTATATGATCAGTCTATCCAAGATCCAGGAAACGCTACCGAGTACTTGATACCGTAAAGAAAAAGCAAACTCTCAATTTCTGTATAACATAGTTGTAGTTGTTGAGATTTGTTGTAATTTATATATCGATCTTTACATAATATAAAACTATGCAACGCTATAATCGGGCGAGGCAATTTCCTTAAAAACTATTGTAATTGAATGAAGGTGTGCCAAGTATGTAATCACGAAGCAGTCTCGATCAAGTTATTTGATACCATCGCTAGGCGAGGGCTAGCTAGCCCTCACCCAGCAGCCGATTTTGGGTTGCTAGCAACCCTTGCCAGCCAAAGTAAATGGAAAAAAATGAATGAAACAAAGAGAAAATTTTTTAAAAATTATTTAAAAATATTCACATTAGCATCGGCCATCCTATGTGGCGTGGTTGACGTCCGTGTCAAAAATTTTCAACGAAAATTGGCCTAATAGATAGAATTGGTACTAATACAGAAGTTATAGGGTTAAATTTATCCAATTGAAAGGGTAGGATTGAATTATGCCATTGTGATAGTTTATGGTTTTTTTTATACTTTTCTTGGCTAAATGGACCCGGGTAGTCCTAGATCTTTCGTTATAAATAGAAGTGGCAAGATGGTCAAGAATCCATTTATTAGGTGGGTTATAAATGAATTACTAACAAACTTAAATGGTTCATAAATGAGTTACTGATAATTTTAAGTGGGTTATAAATAGGTTACTTTACTAAGTTACTATCTTAAGGAGTCATAAAAAGGTTTTCTGATTTTTTTTTTATTTTCTGATTTTTCCTTTTCTTTTTCTTTTTATCTCGATGATCTAACGAGGGCCAATTGAACCCTCAAACGGCCGCAAAACCCTCGCTCGATCTAGGCAAGTGTTGGCCTTGCTCATGGCAGTTGAGGGTTGGCTGGTGAGCCTCGCTAGACTTTGGAGGAAAAAAAGAAAAAATTAAACAAGAAAAGGAAAAAATAGAAATAAAAAAAAATCAAAATTTTTATTTTTTATTTTCATTTTTGATTTTGTAAGAAAAATTGTCCTTAATATTTTTAGCAATATATATTTTTAATAATGTATAAGTTTTTTTAAATTAGATTAAATATGAAATTTTTTAATCATATGGCTCGGGTGTTGGTATGGTTGAAAAAATTCGTATTATAATAATTGGATCATACATGGGTTAATGGATCAATTTAGGTCAGATCACTTATTGACCCGACCCAACCCATTCTTTTCTCTGTTCCCGTTTAATAGGTCTAGTATACCAAATAAGTGATTCTTTCCCTCAATTAAATTTGAGTGAGTGATATTCATGCTTATAACTCAATTTATTAGAGGACTTTATTGAAGAAAGTATTCTCCTCCAGCTAGAAATGGAGGAAACATAGCGCATAAAAAAAAAAAATTACATCATTTAGACAAAACCTCCTCCAGCAATTGTCCAAATTCATGGAAGACGAGCCTTCTTCAACAGCTGCTTCTTCCGCCAACTTCTTCCACTCATGGCCTTGCTTCTCATTTTCTTCCCCGCCTCTCCTTCCATCAATTCCCTCACCAGCCTCTCCACTTCATCTCTCTTCGTATTACCATCCATCTCCAACCCGACCCCCCAATCATCACAGATATTCTTGCAATTCGTCTGTTGGTCTCCAAAGCTTGGCCAACACAGCATCGGAACTCCGGCCGATAAGCTCTCAATGGTCGAGTTCCAGCCGCAGTGCGTCAAGAACCCTCCGATGGAAGGGTGGTACAGTACTCTCTCTTGCGGGCACCACCCCAGATAAAAGAAAGCCCCTCTCTTGTGTTTCCTTCGCGACTCTTCGGGAGAATCGCTGCGTCTCCATCCACTGCGTCTGGCCTCAAGACCCACAAGAAATACTGGTCGCTATTAGCCAGTCCCATCGCAAATTCAACCAACTGTTGGTGCGTCAGGAACGCTACACTCCCAAAGTTCACGTAGATCACAGACTTGGTCTCCTTCGAGTCCAACCACTCAAGGCACTTGTCGTGCTCTTCCAAGAGGTTGCACTCAATGTGCTTCAGTGCGAATGATTCCTCTTGAGCGATTCGATGGACCATTAGGTGGAGCGGTCCAACAGCACAAACCCTAGGGATCATGGAGGAGAGGGCGTGTAGCACGTCTGGCTCGAGTGCCTCGAAGGTGTGGACGATGGTCGCCATGGAGTAGCCGGTCCTATCAACGGTGTCAGCGATGAAGTTGAAAAAGGTGTCATCGGAGCCAGTGATTCGGAGGAAGTTGGGCATATCGCGTAGCCTTATATTTTTCATTCCCGGGATCCAGTCGATGGGGGTGTTCCCATACCCGTTCATCAATTGGGATTCATCTGCATGCATGCATATCCATGCAAGATCATCAAACGGTAACCAATTTAATTACGATGACTTTCCCTCATTTTTGAATGCATTCTAGGTCACAAATCGTGAAAATTACTTAAAAAGTCTTAAATCTATAGTAATTGTGCTAATTCAATTATATATTTTTTTTTGCTAATTTAGTTTTAAACTTTTTGAAATTGTGTCATTTCAGTCCATCCACAGAATTTTGACCTACCGACACTGAAGTGGAGGTGGGCCGGCAGGTGACATAATATTTTTATATTTTTTTTGTTTCCATTCCCTCATCTTCCTCCAGCCAGCGAGCCTGAGGCTTTCCTTGGCTGGGTGAGGTCGGCCTCGCTGGCCGATTGCCAAGGTCCGATGACCAGCTGGAGGAATATTAGGGAAGGGGAAAACAAAGAAAAAAATAAAATAAGATAATAGTAAAATATTGGTCTCCGGTTAGCCGGCATCCACAGCAGCGCTAATCGGCCAAAATTCTCTGGATTAACTGAATTAACATAATTGCAAAAAGTTTATGACTGCATTAGAAAAAAAAAGTTTATAATTGAATTGCCACAATTGTAATAAATTAGAGAATTTTTTGGTAATTTTCCATCACAAATCACATACAATCATAGTCTTGGAGATTTTGTCCATAGATTTGCGCTCTTCATGTGTGATCAAACTCATCAACAAAATGGCAGATGATCCGACTGAAAAATTAATTTCCAGGAGAATGGAATAATGTGTAATTCCTGGTCATGTGAAGGCTAATGGTATTATGAATGCATAAAGTAAGTGAACTCTTAGGAAAATGCAATCCCAATAATGATACAACTATGATTGACTGTTTTGATGGAAGTCAATATTGTTTTATGCGAGCTTAGAAAAAGGAAAAAAATTTATCCAAAAAGTCATAAACTTATTACACGTTTGCCAATTTAAGATTAAAAATTTCACGGTTTGCCAATTGAGTCTATCTCGTCAATTTGATTGAAAATTGCTAACATAGACGTCGATCGCCCTACTTGACTAGATTGGCGTTGACATTGACAATTTTTAATAATATTTTAATATATATATTATTTTATTTATCTTTTTTTTCCTTTTCCTTTTCTTCATTTTCATTTTCTCTCCGCCAACCATCCCTAGGCCTCATTGACGACCAGTGAAAGGCGAGGGCCCTCCTTGGCCAAGGGCTGATGAGGGCTTCCCTCACCCCAAGTCAGTGATGTCCGCTAGCCATCAACGAGGCCTAGTGATGGCCAGTAGAGCGGGGAAAAAAGAGAAGGAAAAAAAATGAGAACATAAAAATGAAAAAATTAATAAAATTTTGAAAAATAATAAAAGGTTATTAAAAATTATCCATGCCAGCGTCAGCCATGTTACGAAGGACAGTCACTATTTAATTATGTCAGTAATTTCTAGTCGAAATTAGTGAGATTAACTTAATTGGCAAATTGTGAAAAGATTTAGGATTGAATTGGCGAAAGTGCCATGGATTAAGGATTTTTTAGACGATTTTTCTTAGAAAAAGTCGTAAAGAAGGCACACAAGCCAAGCTTCTCCTATTAGAGTAGGAGTCAAGGTGTCCATTGAACATCATTCGACTAATCTTATCGGGTGTGGCAATTCTCCCATCCCACACACATGTCGTTGATTACTGGCGACACGCGTATGCGTTTCTAAGAATGGCTTTAAAAGAACGGAAAATATGGTGTTAGAACTTGGGCCTTAGCAAAGGAGGAGGAAGGAGCGTTACCCTTATCCATTAGGACCATTACCTGTGAGTAGTGCAAGACCGTTTTCTCCGAGGGCTCGCATATGTTTCAACGCCATGAGGGCACAACCGGATATAGTGAACAAGTGTATGAGTGGAATCCCAAATTTTGAAGCCGCTGGACTCGTGGTAAACGTCATGAAACCGTCCGAGACGATGCAAGTCACCGGCGGGACGCTCGGGTTCGAGCCCAGGCTTGACACGAGATCACTGAAGGCGCCAAACATACGGTTCCTTGTCGAGTCGCAGAGCATTGGTATGTCCTGTGTCGCGTCCGCATCCGAAGGAGGAAGGCCATCGGGGATTGTCAGGAACTGGAAGCTGCTTGGCGTTCCGCTTGCAAACTCAAGGCCTCGGGCTCTGGCGAGCCGTCGGTGGTTGAACTCGGTGTTGACGAAGGAGATGTGGAAGCCCTTGTGATGGAGGAGCTTCGCTAGCTTGAGCATGGCCCCAATGTGGCTTTGCGCCGGGAATGGAATGCAAACTGCGTGCGGCTTTGGGGCCGATTCGAGTCCAGCGGAACTCATCGTTCTTCTCAATAAGAGAATGATGACTACAAATGACTTTTTCTTAAGATGAGTTTCGACCCGGCTCGGTTTGACAGTTTTTGAGCTGAGCTTCTCTCCTTATATATAACTTCTTGCCATATTAACGTGGAAAGTGATGTAATCTTGCAAATAAGTCAAAGCGAGAGAATTATAAAGCATCTTTTCTTTCTTCTCAGGCGGCGGCTCTGTTGTCCTTAACGTGGCGGCTTCTGCAGTAAAATTATTGTATGGCCCTCGAAGAGAAAAAAATTAAGATGTCGCCAGGAGACCTCCACCTCAAAATAAAAATGTCTTTGAAAAATCCATCAATATCGCTCAAACGTGTCCTTCGAGAAAACAGTTTTAATTCAAAATAGAAAAGTCTTTGAAAAATCCATCCTCGCCCGCCAAACACGTGCTTCAAGAAAAGATTTCTAATTCCGAATAGAAAAGTCATCCACCCTATTTTGATTTCTTCATCGGCGGCATTATTTCCACCCTATTTTGATTAAGCCCCTCATTTTTTCAATCAATAATTGAAATACCCTTATCTCTCTTTAATTTATTATTATTTAATCAATCTAACCAACATAACTGGCTTTATTTCTATTTTCTCTCTTAAATTATCAATTTCACTAGGCAGTTATGAAATTATACCAATAAAATATCATCTCATCATGCACCATGTTAGCATTTTGCCTAGGGAATGTCATTATTTTTAATTTATGGTCTCATTTTTGTAATTACAAAAGTTGTGTAAAAGGTTAGAAATTTCTAATTATAACGGCTTATGAACACATAATTAACTGCCTATTTTTTATGCAACAGTTTGAGGGAACTTTAATTTAAAGTTGAAAATTAGAATTCAATCTAATTATCTAGCAGATTTTGATCTTGTGGTTGATTTTTTGGAACAAATTTGTGGGTTTCTAAAGTTAAACATCGCTGATTTGTACTTTCTTTTGAGCTTTTTACATTTTAATATGAATTGCAAGATGGGTTGAAAATTTATTTACAGATTTCACATTTTCAAACTCCCATAAGATTTTTTAAGAGAAAGTTTCAACCAACTTTTAAAGTTTTGATCCATTTGCTATGAGATTAAATTTACAAGCAATATTAATTACTTTCTTCATACTAAGAGTTCTTTTTCTTTTTTCTTTTTTCTGTTTGGTTGAACATAGTAGGAGTTGAATGGCAAGAAGTTTCATGTCTTTTTCCTTCATGTGTCTATCTTTTGTTAATGTTTACATGTGTTCTAAATATAAATATCTTTGACGTTTGATCATGCTTTTAACAAATTAACCTTTTTCATATTTTGATCAATTTTTCTTTTCGATTTGTTTTCTCAAGATCAGCTAAATAATTAAATTGAAATATATTTTCACTCCCACTGTTCGGAAAGATAGGCAATTAACCATGTGTTCATATGCTATCATAAATAGAAATTGACAACATTCTTTAGGCAAAATGATAATGGGATATGAAAAATTGATATACTGATGGTTGTAATTGAACATTTGTATTGTGAAATTGATGAGAAAGATTATAGAAATGAATGTAGTTTTGTGGATTAGCCTGATAAAAAAGGAAACAATAAATAAAGAGAGAGATGAGGGTATTTTGGTAACTTAACAAGAAAAATAGAGTGTCTTAGCCAAAATAGGCTGGAAATAGCACCATCCTTCTTTTATCTCTACTAGATTCGGTCTAACAATCCGATCTACATCCTTCAATCGGGTCGAATTCCGTACACAACTTAAATTGGAGACATAATTTAATTTTTTAATTTGTCAT
Source organism: Psidium friedrichsthalianum (assembly GCA_019149425.1). Lineage (NCBI taxonomy): Eukaryota > Viridiplantae > Streptophyta > Magnoliopsida > Myrtales > Myrtaceae > Psidium > Psidium friedrichsthalianum. The sequence continues at coordinate 10,980 of JAGVVM010005956.1, forward strand.
ATTTAGTTTGATTTCATCTCCTTGTTTCTTTTGTCCTCAATTAAAAGATAATTGATCAGATTACTTGTACCTCTCATCGAGTGACTTATAAGTGATGTCGTGTCAATGTAGCGTACGATCTACACCTTCCATACCATTTTTTTTTTCTCTTGACTGGTACGCGATTGGCTTGGGGCCGATAAATAGAAGCCGACTTCACAAATATTCACTTGGGACAACTTTCTCCTAGGCGCGTTGGCAACAGATTCACCTAGACGGCACTGATGGGTTTCCTTTGTTGAATGAAAATGTCAATGTAACAACATTTTCTCGTGGGCGGCGTTGATAAAAGATTCTGGACCGCACGTCATTTTCTCCTAGGCGGCTTTGGAGATGCCAATAAAGTTACGCAAGCCCTCGCACTGTTTCTACCTCTGCGCAGTGGATTAATTAACGTGTAGTGTTAAGGTACCCAAGTGGAGGATTTGGTATAAAATCTCAAGCACAAATAAAAATAGAATTCTTCTAGTCCCTCACTCCCTCTCGCACGCAACACTGCCACCAACCGCCGTCCACTTCTTGTCGCCAATCTTTGGGCAACTAGTTGATGGCCGACGCATGGCTATTGGCAATTGTAGAAATTTTATATTGCTATCAACTGAATTTCTATTTCAAAAATAAAAATTTTGTGTCGTTATTAAAGGCATTTATCTATGAAAAAGCTCATCCAGAGAATAGAAATAAAAAAAAAATCTATTTATGGTCAAAAATAGCTATTGGGAGAAAAATAATTATCATTTGCGCACCGATTCTACTTGAAGTTTGGCAAGTTACGCTGCCTCACCTTTCTCTTTCTGAGAATATCCATCTGCATGCATATGGGTCGCAATCCACCTCCACTGCCCATTGACATGACTAGTTTTAGTTTGAAAAATTGATCAATCATCAAAATCAATACTTCGATGGATATGACTTGTGTAAACAAGATTGTATTTGAAATTGGGCATATTTATTTCACGGAAAATTAAAGATTTGAAAAGTATTTTTTCAAAAAATAAACGCTTGCATCACTCATAAAATTAATGAATGCAAAACATCTTTATCACCACGAAAATAATTAGGCATAAAGTATTATTAATAATGAAAATATTCTTTGTTGACAAATTTTCTAAAATATACAAGTATTTATCTTATAAAAATATTTTTCAAATTTTTATTTTCCGTGAAACAAACACACTCATATGACCGTTGATACTTGATTTTCAGCTAATTTTATTTTTTGAAAAATTTTAGAAATTTCATAAAAATTTATAAAATTGAAAAATCAACTCTGGGGACCTTGGCCAAGTCTATGAAACCAATTTTGACCAAAAAATAAATGTTCATATTTTCCTGCATTTTATTTTCTAAAATTCATAGAAAATAAAAAAAATGAGAAAATTACAAAATCAACTTTGGACATCTTGGCCAAGCCTAGGGAACCATTTTTGAACAAAAAATAATATTTCATATTTTCTCATTTTTAGTATTTTTTAGAAAATAAAAAATACTCAAAAATCAATAAAAAAAATAGCACTTGAGGCCACAAAAATACAAAAAAAAATAGTCAACATTTTTATTTTAATTTTATCTTCATTTTGGCTGAAGAAATTTTAAAAAATTCAATCTACAATTGAGTGTTACTTTGTTAATTTCATTTTCAAATTATTTAAAAAAATTCTAGAAATTTCATTTCAGCCTTGTAATTTTCCCTTTTTGCATTTCTGGAGTCGTGTCATCCCCCTCTATTTTCCAAAATACAATCCGGTCCAAATGTCCATGAAACTATCGAATTCGCTAAAAAGGACCAAAATACAATTTGAATTTTTGCAAATTAGTCCCTAAAAATGCTTAAATGTAATTAAAAATCAAAGCATGTCACCCTCTAGTTTTTCACCTTCTGAATCCATTGGTGTTGTTAATTTTTGCACAAAAAAAAAAGGCCATCTAGGATATGGATTTTGCAAAATGGTCCTTTGGGTCAAATTGCAATCGAGGGCATTTTAATCAATTGGATTTTAAAAAATGCCCAATCTTGGTCCCTGAATGTCAATCATGTCATAGAATCTAATTTTCAAGTCAATTTGATGTTTCATGGACACTTGGGTGCCTCATTCGAAAGAAATACAGAATCGGGTCGAATCGGGTTGAGTTGACCCGATCTGGTCAACCCACCAAGTTCTGGTTCTCTGGCGCGCGTTGGTTTTCAGGGGTAAGGGATTCTGTTGAGGGCCAACGGATTCACAAGGGTTCTTGGAGTGGTTATAAGAGGAAGATTCTCTCATTTTGGGTGGAGGACGACAACAATAACAAAAAAACAACTGAGAAGGAGAGGGGAGGTTCTCTAAAGAAAAGGGGACCGCCATTAAAGGAGGGGCCGAGAATTTCAGAGGAAGCTCTGCCGCAATCCAGACTACTCCGGGTCTCACTGTTCATTGCCAAAGCTTCAGCAACTCCTGAGGAGACTCCAGAAACCGACGAATCATGATTTCATCACCGAGCAAGTTACATCCATGGTCGATCACGATTTTCCCATTGATTCTTGCTAAGGTTTTTTCCAAATTGCTCCACGTACTCCTCTGATCATCCTTGGACAACTTTCTTTGCTTGATTATGCATGAAACCTCCAAGTCAGTCTCCATTTATCTTCGATTGATTTCGAGTTCATGAGTCCGTTTCGAATGAGACCGAGTCGATCCAAGCATCAGGTAAGTCTCCTCATGCTCTCACGATCTTGCTTGATGATTCTAATGGTCCGTATTGCGTTAGATGCGGCTAGGGCGTGACTTCGCCGGAGAAAAGTCTTGGCCGAAGGTAGTTAGGTTCTTTCCAGGTGCATTGTTGACTGGAAATCTGCTTGTGATGCATTATAAAATAGCCTGAGGTAGTTTAGGTTTGATTAGGCTTGAATTCGGGTTGAATCGGTGACGTTTTAGCATCAGTTTTGGCTTCACCGGCGAGGTCGCTGGCCGGAATAATGCCTCCGACGGCACTACTCATCGTCTTCTCCGAAGAACGTTGACTTGATCAACCTTTGTTGATCGAGTCAACGATGACGTGGCGCCACGTGTATGCCACGTGGCAGCCACGTCAACTGGGATGTTCTCGATAAAAAATTGAATAATAAACTTTGATATGACGGCTGAGATTAATCCACGTGTTAACATTGAAGAATTTCTGGGAATAAAGGTTTTAATTCGAATTATCCAACTGTTTTGAGAAATAAAAAGGAATAAAAAATTAGCGTACAGCTAGGATTTAAGCTCTGGGTTAATATTGGCCGTAGATTTAGTATGGAAAGGGAACGGTCAGCTTAGCGACACATGGCGCGTCGGTATCTGTTAGATCTGTAATGGGCGGGAAATGGAAAATAGAATAAAAATATAAAAAAATTTCAAAAATTCAAAAAGAATACTCAAAACTACGTCGTTTTAGTTCGGGTTAGCCTGTTGGATTTTGGACTAGGTTCTGGCAATGGGCCAGGTCAACTCGACCCTGTTCGTATGGCAAAATTAAAAAAGTAAAAAATATATAATAATAATAATAATAAATCCTAGAAAATCTAAAAAAATTTAGAAAAATAGAAAAATGAATAAAAAAAAAATACTACACCATTTTAGAAATAGGGTCAACCCGTGTGGGTTCTTGGGTTGTGAGTCGGGTTAACTCAACCCGGTCCAGAAAAATAAATAAATAAATAAATAATCAAAAATAAAAAAATTGAAAAAATTCATAAAAATCATAAAAATAAAATTAAATAAAAAATAAAAAATTCGAAATGTAGAAAATGTCAAAAAAAATTGTGGAAAATTCTAATAAAATCACAAAACAATTTTGAAATGTCCCAAAAATTGGAAAACTTTGAAAAAGTCTTAGAAAATTCTAAAAAAAAATTCCAAAACTATTTAGAAAAAAAATCAGAAAAAATTCGAAAAAATTCAAAAAAATTCAGAAAACTTCTCAAAAATTATGAAAATTGGGAAAAAAACTACATTCAACTAGTTTGACCCGTTTTCACATCTTTTGATCTCCCGAATCCTGAAAAATTACCATTTTGCCCTTCTGGTCAATTTGACTTGAACCCTTCCAAATCATCCATGAATCCAATTGACATCTTCTTAGGTTTCTGAGACTTCTCTGGGCCTGACTTGACTTGATTTGACGTGATTTCTCCTTGTACGGCTTCCTTGACTACGCACTTTCTTCATTGACTATAATTGGCAGGATAGAAAAAACCCTGTCTGCATTATCCCTTTAGATCTCTTAGGACTTACTACATCCAATCCCGCCTGCATGAATTTCTTAGGATAGAAAATCACTCAACTAGGTACCGAAAGGGCGTCAATAGCAATAGTGGCGTAACTAAGTCCTCGAACCCAAAATTTCTAGTTTTCGTAGAATCGAACGATCCCTCCTAATCGCTCAATAGGGTTTGCAATCATACCCTCCGAAAATGATTGGTGGCAACTCCAATTACACGTACACTGATGCACATATCACCAACCACATTAAGGTCAAACTCGAGAAACCCGTCGCGATTTGATATGAGCCTGGAAGGGCCTGAGCGAAGCCCCGATCTTGAAAAATGAGCCTAGCAATCCATTCGCCCCACCCCCTATCTTTCTCCCGAGGGTTAGGTCACGACAATGACAAAAGGCGTTTATTGTCGTTGATGCATAGATGGTAGAGAATTAGGAATTTCACATAATGTAGAGGGATGCAACTCAGGATAATTTCCAAAAAAAAGTTTTAAAACTATTACAATTTTATCAATATAGTTCTAACATGACTCTATGTTGGAATATTTGTTTTTGAAAGATGCAACTTGAACTTTCGGAGCCTTTCAAACAGCTTCATCAAAGTTTTTACATGATCTACTCCACGCTGGGTCTTTACAATCATATCATGAATATAGACCTCAATCTCTTTATGTATCATGTCATGGAACAAAGCAACCATTGCTCGTTGGTATGTTGCCCCAGCTTTTTTGAGACCGAAGGACATGATATTGTAATGGAATACTCCCCAAGGGGTGGTAAATACCGTCTTTTCTTTGTCTCCTTCGTTCATCTAGATTTGATTATAACTTAAGAAACCATCTATGAACGAGAATAGTTCAAACCTTGTCGTACTATCAATGAGCACGTCAATGTGGGGGAATGGAAAATCATCTTTGGGGCTTGCTTTGTTTAGGTCACGATAATCCACACAAATTCGAACACATCCATCCTTCTCCAATACTGGGATTATATTGGCCACCCAAGCAGGATATTAGGTAACCTCAATGAGTCCGACGTCAATGAGTCTCATAACTTCTTCTTCGATCTTCTTTGCTAACTCTGGCTTAGCCATGCATTGCTTCTGCTTCTTGGACTGAAACGAGGGGTCAGTTGGTAAACAATGTTCCACGATCTACCGATCAAGACCTAGCACATCAGCATAGGACCAGGCGCAGATATCTTGATAATATTCAAGAGTTCCTCTGGACAGCAAGCCACGTCTCTAGAGAGTTTAGCCCCGATCTTCACCTCTTTAGGATTCTCTGCATTACCGAGATTGATTGATACAGTTTTTTCAATGGTCAAAGGTGTAGGTTTCTCATGGTACTCAAGGTTTTGATGTATCTCCTTGTTACTAGTGTCAAAATCATCTGAATCATGAACATTGCATATGATTGGATCCGCTATTTCTTCCTCCTCATGTTTATCCCTGAAACAAAAAGTAGCCAAATCAAAAGGAAAGACAGGGTTTAATGATGATTTATGTGCTCCTTCTTAATTTTCGAACCCCCACTTTTTTGTTTTTGAAAATCTCGAGATGAAAATTCTTGTAGAAACCTAACCCTCAGTACTTACTAGAGATAACAAAATTTTTCAATCGTTGGCTATCATCAGCAGGTTGGTTAAGGGTGCCTCAACAAGATTCCAAGATATTATGAAAAAATTCTATTAAATCAATGAATAACATCTTATTGAAAGGCAAACCCTTAAGTGCAACACTAAATTGAAAAAGAAATCCTAAAGTGCAATACTGAGTTGAAAAGGAAATCCTTAAGAAAGCGATAAAATTTCCCACGCAGGGGAGTTCGAGAACATAATAGTGTTACTCTTAATCTAACCCCTCTAACAGATCATAAAATATGGCAATGACGGATGGTTTCAAAAGCTTGGGCACCATATATTGCTCCTCATGATCTGCATCGATTGAACTACCAATACCATCGGCTTCATTGACCTGCGTGGGGTCTTCCAATATTGCAGCAATAGTTAAGTCCATGAACTAGTTAGCCAAGTATGGCATGCCATCATCATCAATATCTTCATCATCAAGAACCATTGTCCTAACCTTCTGGTCTTTTGGTGAGTCAGGAAAGACTATCCCCAAGTCATTCTCAAATTTGTTCAGATCATCATAGCCACCCACCACTCTAGCTGAACGGAAGGTTTCATAAAGAGGCGATGGTAACAAACTACATTTAGGCTTTCCAAGGCTGCCTCGACCTCCACAACTAACTCAACCACAACCATGCCCATAACCATACTTACCATGTCCATGATGTTCAGCTCCGTGAAATCCCAAGCTAGTAGTATGGGATTGCCCATTATCTTTAATCGGAGTGCAAATCCCTTGACCATGTCTACCTAATCCAATACTAGGCTTGAATCTGTTGCTTACCATTATTTTAACAATCATGATTAAGGTTTTAGACAACCCAAGTACCGGCAAAGGACTCTCTGATGAGGTATAAATAGTGTGCACCAACTCAAATGAGTGGTATGAATCATCTTCAGTGTGTTCTAGTTCTACATAAGGAATGACCGTCTCATTGAAAATACAAAAATCCTCCTCTCCGTGGATGATAAGTAGCTTTTGTTCAATCACGAACTTGATCTTTTAATGAAGATTGGATAGAAAAGCCCTGGCATTGTGGATCCACGTGCAACCTAGTAAAAGATTGAAAACTGAAGGGATATCCAACACCTGAAACAAGACATTGAACACGGAGGAACTGATGTATATCTCTAGATTAATTTTCCCCATAATGTTCTTATTTACCCCGTCAAAGACTCTAATCGAAGTCTTGGCCTCTTACATTTGTGTCAGGTTAATGCCTAAGCAGTTTACTATGGCTAGAGGACATAAATTCAATGTTGATCTATTATCAATAAACATTCGAACCACGTGAGTTTGTTTGAGTTTAATCAAAATATGCAAAGCTTTATTATAGCATCTTCTTTCAACGAGGATCTCATCATCAGAGAACACGATCTAATCCTTTAGAAGGACCGTTCCGATAAAGTTCTCTAGCTTATCCTCATCAATATTTTTCGATACATGGATCTCTCCTAGAACTTTTATCAGGGAATTGCGATGTTTTTCAGATTATTGGAGAAGTTCCAACAAGTATACTTGAGCCCAATAACTTCCTCAACTAATCAATCACGCTATACTCACTTACTTTAATCATTGCCAGAAACTCCTTAGCATCCTTGTCTATAATTTGCTTGGGCAGTTGATCATCATTATAGGTACACATAAACCTTGG
>JAGVVM010005958.1:0-34988 GCA_019149425.1 Psidium friedrichsthalianum
TTCCCTCTTCCCCCCCTGTTTGGGCTCCTTTTGTAATGACTCTTAATATTATGGTATTATGAATGTGTTTTTGACAAAAAAAAAAAAACAATGTGTAATGAAAGTCCCAACAATCACAAATTCAAATTTTGGCCCCGACTTGATCCAATTACTTGCACAATCACCTTCATGTCCCGTTGCTAGGCAATGAATTTTCTTTTGGAGATCCGGTCATGGTCGGTTCCAATTAAAGGGCGAGAGAGAGCTACACATCCGAGTCCACACAACGTATGTCCTTGTGACAAGTTCAACCCGGTAATCATGCATAGCTACAAGTCAAAAAGAAGAAATGTCTCTCTCTCTCTCTCTCCCCCCCCCCCCCCCCCCACCCCCTCCCCCCCCCCCCCCCCCCCCCCCCCCCCCCCCCCCCCCCCCCCCCCCCCCCCCCCCCCCCCCACCCCCCCCCCCCCCCCCCCCCCCCCCCCCCCCCCCCCCCCCCCCCCCCCCCCCCCCCCCCCCCCCCCCCCCCCCCCCCCCCCACCCCCCCCCCCCCCCCCCCCCCCCCCCTCCCCCCCCCCCCCCCCCCCCCCCCCCCCCCCCCCCCCCCCCCACCCCCCCCCCCCCCCCCCCCCCCCCCCCCCCCCCCCCCCTCCCCCCCCCCCCCCCCCCCCCCCCCCCCCCCCCCCCCCCCCCCCCCCCCCCCCCCCCCCCACCCCCCCTCCCCCCCCCCCCCCCCCCCCCCCCCTCCCCCCCCCCCCCCCACCCCCCCCCCCCCCTCTCTGCTTATGTGCAAAATATATCACAGTTCTCAGTTCTCTCCATGCAAGAACAGCCTCCAATCGATCATCATTGGTCCCAAAGTCATTCTCACTCTCTTCTTCCTCACCGTCACGTCTTCGGGTTCTTCCCATGGGCCACGTCAGCGACAAAAACCGCTATCCTTGTCCAATCGATACCATAGATAGTTTGGAGACAGACCTGTGACCAACGGCAACCTCATCCGGCTCGAGCGACCGGTTCGGCGCTGCATGTCCCTTATGGCGAGACTATCGACAAGCCCACCAGTCTGTCTCCGATGGCGCCCTCATAGTCGACTACTGCGATGCAAGACTAAAACAAACAGTACCCCCCTCCCAAGAAAATGAATACTATGTAAAACCATAATACTGATGACCTAGGATGTTAACGATCCCTTTTATTTGCAGCCGGCTCTTGGCTCCATATTTCAGAATCCCTAATTGGGCAAAAAAATCTTTCCTTGAGCTGGAGTCAACTTCGCCTTTTTTCCAATTTAGGGTTAAATTTTTTTTTAACCAAAAAGGGTCAAAAAAGCCTATTTATCGGGCTTTAGGCGTCCGCTCGATAATTACACGCCGCACATGGCCCATGTGGCATTCAAGTTGCCGTGTGGGCCCGTCGTGTGGCCCAAGGGGCCCCGACAGCCTTTTTTGTAAAATATTTTTTCAGATTTATCATGTTTTTTATTATATTTTATAACATTTATATTATATAAATTTAAATATAATTTTTTATTTGAGGCTTATGTGTATAACATAATTATCAATAGTTTAATTGAAAATTTATTAAGATGTAGTATTAATTATTTACTATGTAAATCGGTATTTACAAAATTATATAAATATAAATTTTAAAATATAAACAAATAAAAATTAAAAAAAATATGAAATTAAAAAAAGGCTGTGACACCAGCCCCATGAATATTTTTTATTAATTATTTACATAGTAAATAGATTAATTTACATTATATCTTAATAAATTTCAATAATTATTGTAATTATGCTATAAAAATAAGCTTCAAAAGGAAAAATTTTATATTTACAAATTTATTAATAAATATAAATTATTAAAAAAGTAAAAAATATTAAATTAAAAGAAAATTACTACACCAACCTCCTGAATATTTTTTTATAAATTATTTACGTACTAAATTAATTGAATACATAAACTTAATAAATTTCAATTAATTATGATAATATGTTATAAAAATAAGTTCAAAGGAAAAAAAAATTATATTTACAAATTTATATAAATATAAAATTATAAAAAAAAGTACAAAATATGAAATTTAAAAAAATTGTGGCTTGCACAGCATCTTGATTTTTTATTAATTATTACATAGTAAATAAATTAATTACATACATCAATAAATTTTCAATGGAATTATGAAACAACTTATATTATAAAAAGAAGCTTCCAAAGGAAAAAAAAATTATAGTACAAAGTAGTAAATATAAAATATAAAAAATAAGTAAAAAAAAAATATGAAATTTAAAAGAAAAAAAGGGGGCCGCTGGCATCGTGCAGTAGTACTGAATTATTAAGCTTGTTATATATTCTTTTATTTGGGTATATTGATTTTTATATATTTTCATCCAATTTTATTTTAGAATATTTGTTAGTATTGAAGTTACATTAAAGTAAAACTAATTTATATATATCTTAATAATTTTTTTAATTATTTATCAATAATTATGTTATTAAAAAAGCCTCAAAATAAAAAATTATATTTAAAATTTAGATAAATATAAATGTTAGAAATATAATGAAAAAACATAACAAATCCAAAAAAATGAAAAAAAAAGGTTGTCGGGCCCTGGGCCAGTCGGGCCCCGCATGGCATTTCGACTGCCACATTGCGTCCTAAACCAGTAAATAATGTTTACCGTATTTTGTAAAAAAAATTCACCTAAAATGAAAAAAAAAAAAAAAAAAAAAAAAAAAAAAAAAAAAAAACCTCACCGCCGGCGCAAGCACCGTCCTCAACTCTATTCTACAAGGCAAGAAACATCACCGTGCCTCCATTTGACGTCCCCTTGCGCCTCCAGTTTAACTGGTTCAGAAACCATCTCAACTCAGCCTGCGACTCACAAACTGGTTTTGCCCCAACTCTCTTTTTCATGTCTATTAATTTGTGCATAGCGTGTGCTCTATATTCGATCATTGCACGATGGCTCTGTTGGATCGGATCGTGTTTTTGACATGCGATGTTGCAATCATTTTGTATCAGAGGGTGGGAGAAGTTGAAGAGTCTCTGTGATTGTTGGGGAGATGGGAAGCAATGACTACATCAATTCTTTTTCCCAAGGGAATCTATTCAGTATCAAGAAGTATGACTTACGTGCCTACCGTGGTTGAAGAAACCATAAACGCACAAGGGTAAGATTTATTTCGAAACACCATGTTTTTTTACCATTTTTTAATGGAAAATTTCAAATAAGGCCTGAAATATTTCAGTGAAATGTCCTTAGTAGACCATATCTCAAATAAGAGCTTGAAATGTTTTCATTATTTCAAAGAAGCGTCTAACCAAGGGCATTTTCATTTTTTTTTTATTTTTCTATTTTTTTCCCCTTTGCTACTACCAGTGAGGGCCCTGCGACTCTCACCGACCACTAGGTGAGGGTTAGTGAGGGTGGCCTCACTTGTGGCCCGACAGAAGCCTCACCAGATCAGGCTTGTTGGCTGGCGGCCCTCACCTGTGGCCGTCGAGGGCGGCCTCGCTTGGGTGGTACAAAAGTAATAATCCAGTACATATTCAGTTAAGACTAGATATATCTTCTAAGTACAGGAACTGATCAAACTGGGTGCTTCAAAGTAGTGGTGTTCGGAGACTATGCCATTGGATGCGCCCCAATATAACTCGTTTCAAGAGCAACGATTCGAATGCATACGACGACAAAGGTTGCCTACAAGCGTACAATGCCTTCACACAATTCCGCAACACTTATGTTCAAGCCGCACTGCCAAGCTTAGATGGGAAATCCCTCAAGCTACCATACTCTATGGAGACTACTACAATGGCTTCAAGTATGTGCTCGACCAAGCCTCCTATCTAGGTAAAAATATATGATTTCGTCGTCTTCGTTTCATCTCGTAGTCTAGCAGACTTTATCACTTTGGCTATGCCATCGACCTTTCATGTTACCAGGATGAGATGATTGCTTTGGCGTTGTAGGATTCGACCCACAATCGGCTTTGAAAGCTTGTTGTGGAACTGGCGGTCATACAACTACAACTTAACGAGACGTGTGGAGAAAGATGGATCGCGGCTTGTCCAACCCGAACAAGTTCATAAGTTGGGATGCTCTACATCTGACGCGGAGCCGCATTGTCGTATAACAGAGTACAACATCAAGAAAATCTTTCCGGAACTATCTTGTGCCACATGGAGTCAAGGACAGCAAGCTCATACATACATGATTAATCGTTGATATCAGAAGTAGTCGGAATCTCTTTTCCTTGGGAATAAAAGTACGATCTACTTAAATAAAGAGGGAGCTGGTGGAATTAGAAGTACACTATGAACTACTTTTGATGCCAACTTCCTTTCTGGAGACAACTTTATCGATCTAATATTTATAGCGGATCAGCAGATTTATGCTTTTGGACAATTATCACACAAACTTCTATTAAGAGTACATAAGATTGAATTAGATTGGACTTGGAGTTTTGTTTAGGATAAATTTGCCAAATTGAAAGGCTTCGAATGTTGAAAACGAAGTGGACGCCCGATTATGAAAGAATGCTCTTCCTATGTGTCCGTTTTTGGGCGTGTACACAAATGGGGAATGCTAGGCTATTTATAGCCTTCATCCTCCGACTCTCCAGCAAATCATCTCTGACACAAGTATATAGATCTTTGCTTCTAATTTTACATGCAGGACAACCTACAGTGGCTAGTTCTAACCACCACTAAGTTAGGCTGCACGTCACAAGGTCTAACTACCTCATCATGTATTTGTCAGCCACTTATAATACATTAATGCAGAATATCCAAGTAAAGACAATAATATAGAAAATTCTAGGCGAATGAAGACAATTTTGGAAAGCGAAGAGAGAGAGAGGCAGTGCTTCTACGTAGAAGCTGTGTAGGGCGTAGTATAATAAATTTATGATTTTATAGATAATTTTACCATGCTGCAATCGCGAATCTTTGTGTGATTGCCAACTTCAGCAACTTGAGCATATCATCCGTGGATGTATCGTGATCAGAAGTAGGAAATCGAATTTTTCCGTACCGCATCATTAAGCTGGTTTAGAGAAGCCTTTCCTGATAATTAGGACCTTGCCTGGATAGATACAAGCCAATTTTGGAGAAATTACCAAAAGACCCTCGCTTTCATCTCGTGAATTCACAGAACTTCTCCGAGCTCGATTTCAACCCGGGTTTTTGACTTGGAGACCAACAATGGCATTGTTAAGTATTTTTTTATGTAGGATAATTCAATTTTGATTGCATCGATCGTGCGCGACATACACGAGGATAACAGGGGTATTAATTGAAAACCCTAGAATTTTCTTTTATTCATTTCTTAACACGCCTGTAGGGCACTCGTTGACAAAATCCATGGCGTTATTTGCGCCCTCAAGCAAGAGATAGAGATGAAAAAAAAAAAAAGGGATGAATCGGATGACTGAGAATGAGATGAGAATGGAGTATTCGTAGTCTTGATTGATCTTCCAGGGACCAAAAGTCCAGAACCATCAAATGTTTCAAGGCAACTTTCCTACGACAAAGGAAGAATGGCACGTGCGGTTGTATCGAATTGTAACCCCAAGAAGAGACCGCACGCAAGTATCCTCGATTCAATTCTCTATCAAGCATATGTTCCTTTTACTACCAAGAAAATCACCCCCGGGTCAAGGATTAGCACGTTAATCTTTCGAGCTAGGAAAGACACGGGCACATGTGTCGGTCGAATGATCTGTATATGTAACTTCTGTGGTCGTCGAACCTCGAAAGTAATAGTCTCGTGGATATTATATATATTACGTCACGTGTCTATAGAAAGTAAGGTGGAGGGATTGGATCGAACTGTCGTTAAGTCAATTGCCAATTCGACGAGTGATCACGAAACAAACCATTAGATTAATGATCTTTTCTCCTTTTTTAATACGAAGTTAGTTGTCTAATTATTGTGGCAAAGTTTATTTGCGCAACTTACCCTCTCCTTTGAGAAAATCCGCGTTGCCATCAAAATCAATCGAGAACGCTCAATTTCGTACTTTTATATGGCCACCGCGTGATCGATTCCTTGACGCGATCAGCTTCGTCCCTCCTTATTAAGCGACGACGTTTTCACCCGATTTCGTAATAAGCTCTGGGCGAATATATAGTCCGAGCTTTGACGATTTCCCAACAAAAAATCAACGAGCGCACATCCCAGCTCTCGCCATGCAAGAACTCCGCTCATTCACCATGTCCTCGAAGATCACTCTCCATTTCTTCTTCTCGCCTTCACGTCCTCCTTGTTCTTCTCCGCGGGCCGTGTCCACGGCAGAGCCGCTCGCCCTTGTCCGATCAACGCCATATACCAGTTTGGAGACTCGACCTCTGACACCGGCAACCTCATCCGCATCGTGGGTCCCAATGGCACCGGCTCCCAGGCTGCTCGTCTCCCTTACGGCGAGACTCTCGGCAAGCCCACTGGCCGCTTCTCCGACGGCCGCCTCATAGTCGACTACTTCGGTACGGATCAAGATAACCCCCGATACCCTCCCGGGGAAAATGAATACCAGGTAAAAGTGTAACACTGATGATCACCAAGGGCTTAAAATGATCCTTTTTCTCCGGCAGCTATGGCCCTCGGCCTCCCTCTTGTGAATCCCTCTTTGGCCAAAAATCTTTCCTTCGAGCACGGAGTCAACTTTGCCGTCGCCGGGAGCACCGTCCTCAACTCTTCGTTCTACGCTGCAAGAAACGTCACCGTGCCGGCTTCCAATGTTCCTTTGCGCCTCCAGCTCAACTGGTTCAGAAGCTATCTCAACTCAACCTGCAGGTCACAAACTGGTATGCCATGCCACAACTCTCTTACTCATGTCTTCTGATTACTGCATGACTGGCGATGTTGTGATCGTCATTGCGATTTTGACATGCGATTTTTGTCAGAATGTGGAAAGAAGTTGAAGAGATCTCTTGTGATTGTTGGGGAGATGGGAAGCAACGACTTCCTCTATTCGTTTCTCCAGGGGAAATCTATTCCAGAAGTCATGACTTACGTGCCTCCCCTGGTTGAAGAAACCATAAATGTCGCGAGGGTAAGATTTATTTAGAACACCATGTTCTTTTTTTTATCTTCCTAAGGACGAACACCGATTTCAAATTGATAAATCCCGAGCTCACGAAATACCCGATTAAACTCAGGAGCTCTGTGTCCTCTTTGCAGAACTGAACTAATGATTTGGTATAAATTCCAGTCTTAAGACTAGACATCTCTTCTAATTGCAGGAACTGATTAAACTGGGCGCCTCCCAAGTAGTTGTGTTTGGAGACTTCGCCATCGGATGCTCCCCGATATACCTGACTTATTTCAAGAGCAACAATTCAAACGCATACGACGACAAAGGTTGCCTGAAAGCGTACAACACCTTTTCACAATTCCGCAACACTAACGTCCAAGCCGCGCTCGCTAAGCTTAGACGCGAATTCCCTCAGGCCACCATACTCTATGGAGACTATTACAATGGCTATGAGTATGTGCTTCGCCGAGCCTCCTCTCTTGGTAAAAACATCTGCTTTTCCCCGTCTCTGTTTCCTTGTGTACTCTAATAGACTTTATCGCCATGACTATGCTATTAGCCTCCCGTGTTAATAAGGATGGGGCGATCTCTTGCTTTGAATTGTAGGATTCAACCCAAAATCGGCTCTGAAAGCTTGTTGTGGAACTGGTGGTTCATACAACTTCAACTTCACCCAAATGTGTGGATCAACAGGCGTCACAGCTTGCCCCAACCCCAATGAGTTCATAAGCTGGGATGGTATACATCTAACGCAGGCGGCACATCGCCGTATCACAGAGTACAACATCAACAAGATCTTCCCAGAACTGTCTTGTGCCACATAGTCAAGGGCAACACAAGCTCATACATACATGATTAACTATTGATCTCCTCAAATAAAGAGGGAGATATAGTTGAAACCTCTTTTCTCTGTACTCAATAACATATGATCTACTTTTGCTAGTACAAATGTCAGAGATGGCATCTTTCTTTCTGGAGACAGCTTTAATGATAATATCTATATCTAGTAGCGGAACATTCTCTCAACGTCTACGCTATTTCACGTTACAAATCCTTGTGTACATTGAGGACAACAATTCATCTAACCTGCACTGATTCGCATCAGGGAGAAGCAGAACATGAATGGAAGAGGGGTACACATTATTGTTCTTCTAACAATTACAATGGACAGCTCGCGTTCGATGCTATAAAACTAACAGAACCGTATGAATAATACATGACCTGTTCACAGGAAAGGATGTGTCCCAAGAAAATGATGCTTTGTTTCTCTATCCACTCTCAGCATTCTCCATGGGAGCATATAATATCGGGGAATGATCACTAATTCTTCTGCAAACCACTTAATGCTCAATCACCACATCTTATCCTTGACCCTTAAGAGGTTACCAACATCCTCAAAAGTTTCCATGAAAATTTGGACTTTAGAGCATAAGAAAATCTTTTCTTTTAACATAACTAAAAATTTTCCAAGATAGCAACTCGCCATAGGATGTGGGAGCCTCAGGCACCGCAGTGCCCTTTCCAGCAACTTGCAATCTGTCACCCACACTTTGAGTTTTTTTTGAAGGGCCACTGAGAGCTAACGTCCACAGATACCATTCCAGAGGAAAAAATTGCAGAGGAAACAGAGCTTTGTACCTCAAGAAAGTTCTTGGCTCTTTTTTGGATACACTGTGTCAAAAACAATCCTTGCCAATGTTCGACGAACCTCTTGCAAGCTCCCCGATGACAAGGAATCATAATCAATTTTTAACTGTCTAGGCACGGTTCCCCTCTCCATGCCCCTTCTGACACAATCAAATATACTACAAGTTCTTTGTAGCAAGGCCTCCGTAACAAAAACCTTAATTGGAAAAAAGATACTCAGTAATGCACACAAAACCACCAAAATGTAATGTTAAAGTGAGTAATAAAATGTCATCAGCAGGTCGAATTCAAATGAACAAAAAAGATACTAAGAAAGTCTGTTGAGAAATATCAAAGAAAGAGAGAAACTGAAGGGATGCTGTTACATTAGGACCCCTTGTATCGCAATAACTGAAACAATAAGAAGACTATAAACAACAAAATTATTAAGAGGGAAAATTATACGAGATCTCATAAAAGGTTACTTTTTCCCCAGATGGCTTGGACAAAACCAAAGTGACAACATCTCACCCTGTGCATTTATTTGTTTTACCTAAACTAGGAGGCTATTGCAACAACTAATACCGACACCCACTTAGCATGACAAATTGGGTTCTTACCAAATCAGTGCGAGGTGCTTGGGGGTACATGCCCATTGCTTTGGAAACGTAATGTGCACTAGCCATCTTCAATAATACATCCTTGATTGATGCAGCAAGGTCAATAACTTCATCCCTCATTGCAAGTTTTGAGTGAAGCACTGGAGATTCTCGAAGCTCCATATAACTGGAGTCATGTGATTGATTGATTCCTCTTGCTATTTCTATAGCTTCCAACAAAGAACCACCACTATGGAGAGCAAGGCTGATTGCAGCGACAACCAAAGGGTCCCGTGGTTTATCGACAAGAGCCTTATGAAAAGCCAATATAGCTAACCTGCAACAGCAACACAAATAGATGCAGTGCAATCACATTTCAGTCATGTTCACTGATGTAACGACATACAATGTTGATCGGCAGCTAAAATTTCCTAACTGAAGGTGCAAACAATAAGATCTCAAAGGATCAGCTTCTGTGAGTCTTGAGCTCCATGCTACAAGTTCGACAAGTGTTAGACTGAATTGCGGAAAGATCTTACCATAAGCTACTATGACATGGCCGATCAGGTGCCACCACTCTATCAAGGCTGGCAAACAGTGACTGCAACAGAGACAATGCAGCAATGACCGTGAGATGAAAATCAGTACATACAAACTATAATTAGGAGAATATGTGATTTCCCAATACAAGTTCTTGTCTTGTAATTGACTCTTAGATTGTAAGGATGGTACATGACGAAACATCTAAAGCATATTGGCCGTGTGAAAAAAAAAGGGAACAAAGCAGACCCAGACTAACCAGGAGCAAGTTAGATCCTTTATCACGTCTCTTGAAATGTTGGGAAACAAAGTACGATGCCTGTATGATTGACCTGATTAGAACATCTTTACAAGGAGATATGCGAAAAAGGATTGGTTATTGAAGATTATCAAAACCTGGAGAGAGACTGCATACTTGGAATGGCAAAAGCAATTCTAGAAGTCCAAATCTCCATAGCAATCTCAAAGAAGCTTCCCCAGATCCAAAGGCAAACATATAATTCACCTCCATGAGAATTCTACCCTGGAGAATGGATGCCAAAGAACATGAGATTCAAGTAACAGTAGCTAAACCATGGGAGCCAAGAAACTGATCTACCTTGTCAAGTTTCAATACAGAACGGGATAAGACCCTCAGAGAAAGAGCTATTTCTTTAGTAAATCGAAATCCCAAACGTGATGCAACTCTAAATCCACGTAAAATGCGAGCTGTAGATAATGTTAAAGAAGTCAGATATTTCCTGAGGTTAAAGTCAGCAGCACGAAACTTATAACCTCCAAACCAGCAAACTGAACATCACAAAAGGATGAAGACTTACCACAGTCTTCCACAAATGAAAGATTTGCAGGTATTACAGTTCGCACCTACAAGCAAAGACTCCTTATGAGATCCGCCAGTTTAGTGATTTTTAACATAAGTAATGCAGATTAAAATAACTTCAGGCCACTTGCATACTTTAGCTTTCTTGATATCTTCCATTCCCCCAACATAATCATATATTATCTTTGCATAGGGATCAAAGAATAATCTGCATAAATAAAAGTATATATTAGAAATAATTCTAAGGAATTATTAATCTCAGACTCGCAACTAACCCATTGACTGTAAAATCCCGCTTTAGGCAATTCTTCCATCGCATATAATCCCGTTCAGAGCAGCCAGGAGGTCTCTTGACATTGTTTCTGAGCCCCCAAAAGAGTTCCTTCCAGAGGTGCTAAAGCTGGAAACCTATCCGGAAACAATAATCAACAGAAAAAGATGCATATAGTACTCAGCAAAGCAAAGTGTGGTAAAAACAAAAGTCACACACAGTATATGCAATGTACCAACCTCAATGATAGTTTCGTCGACATGTACATGGCATATTGGAAATCGTCGGCCAATAACTTCACATCTTAAAAAGGTATTTCGTACCTAAGACAGTTGAGGAATGAAGTTCAAATAACCGCCTCAACATTTTAAGCAATGAAAAATTACGATGAATAACCAAACTAGCAATAATCGCACTAGAAGTCAAGTTCTGAAACCTTTTAATTTGCACAAAGTAATTTGAAACTGTTTAAAAAGTTCAAATGTAACGTTCCGTCATCTTCATCAACAATTTTCCCATATGGAACTTTCAGAATTTGTCCAGCATGGCACCTGCTACAACATGCCATGCAAAAAAGTCGAGGACATTGATGACGAGAGGTCTAAATTGTAGATTCTAATTTATAACTACAATTGGAAATTAAAAAGGTTTAAGACTCAACTATATCCCTAGCAAAAGGTTTAGGACTTCAGGTGCTATTTTCTATAAAAAATTTGGCCATATTAATGGAGGAAAAACCAACGCTCCATAATGGCTACAAAGTCAATTTTCATCCCTAGGCAGGCTAAGCAGTCCTAACATTGTCCAGGTGGCTGAAATTTTAACCAAAAGCATAAGAGGAAAACATAAAAATCTTATGGTTACTGATATTTTTCTAAATCATGCTTATAAGAAAAAAAACTCCATATTACAAATCTCAGGTGCATAAATGAACATATCCTCTACTTTTTGGATCCAATTCTCTAGCAGTCTTCGTAACAAACCTCAAAGCCTACGAATTGCCAAGCTACCAAAGTGGTACGCCTATGGATCTACATTATCTCTGAGTCATCCATTTGGATACCCTACAATAGATATATTTATGAATCCCATTAAGGCATGCATCGATTTTCAGTCACTCGTACAACATAAATTAAAACTCAGTTATATCAACCAAAGAAATAGAAATAAGTTAGTCCAAACTTAAAAATGATCACCTGTTCAGACTTAAAAGGTTAAGATCGTGAAGTGATTGGGTCGTGTAAAATCAACCTTGGTTGAAAATGTCTAAGAAGTAATAAAGAAGTTTGTGCTTGTTGCATGCTCAATAGATTTTGGACACTTAAAAAAAAAATGGTCTAACAATCTTAATTGTCAATTTTGGAGTTTGAATCGAAAGTAATAATACTCTATGCTCATCATGAGCACATTTAAAAACCATCCAATAAAATATTGTATTATCACAAGTTGTAACCCTTGCCGATTAAGTGACATAGCAGAAGACCTGGTCAATGAGGTTTGAGAAATTTAGGGACATGACCAAAAGAAGAACAAAAATTAAAGAGGGGGTGCCGCCAATATTGCATAAGGATGGGAGTTATGACTCTTATTGTATATCAATATCACTTTAATTTATGCATTTTAATTTAGCAAGACTGTGTTTGATCAATAGTTTTTAAAGTACAGCCTTAAGTGATATCACATTTCTTCCAGCATACACAGTATCTCAGCCGCCGTGCAGTTCTTAATCAACAAAAAAATGTAACCTGTTTGAGCTCAGCTGAGGTTATAATGTCGAAGTCTTTTGGAGTTCTCTTCAATATAAGATCTCGTACGCAGCCTCCAACCAGATATACCTCATGACCTACAACAAAATGTGAGATCATGTCCATGCACAAACTGACACCCAGTGTGCAAATTTAACACACAGGAAATACGCAGAATTTATGCTGCCCTACTCGAAATTGTACATTGCCTTGTCATCTTTTGCCTAACAACAGATCATTTGCAGCATGAGAACAGATACATTGATGCCAGCTACTTTCATTACATCACCTTTAGCAACTAAAGCTACTTCGATCGACCCACATATTGATTTGCGCACAAGTCGAAAACATCTCCACAATGCCTCTACCTTTTTTCTTTAACGCATTCAAAACCACTCTCACAGGCTTCGAAATCATCGAACTTCTGATGCCAAGCTCCACAGAACTCAGCTTCTTCCATCGAGGTGCCTGGCTGTCCCCGTCCCCTACATTATTAACATACAATTACCCCAGAAGCACATAAAACTTCAACATCACCAAAAGAAAAAAGAGTCCAACGAGCTCACTCTGACCCTTTCCGATGAAATGACTAGCATTTCCCGTCCCCTTTTCCTCTACAAAGCTCGAGGGTTCAACTGCGACGGAGCAGCTACTGCTGCTGCTGCTTCCCACCTGCAGACTCCCACAACCACCCTCTCTTCCTAATCATCGCCATGAAAAAAGGCAAGGGAGAAGCTCAAAGAGAGGTACCAACCTTGGAGATGCAGAAAATGAGAGGCCGATGACGGTAGAGCGAAACGCGCGATATTGAGCACGAGAAGCCGAGGGCAGCGAGCGCCATAGATGAGTGCCAAGTGGGTGTTTCACTGTGTCATGGACGTTGCCAGGGGGATTTTCGCCTATCGAAAATCGGCAGCCCGATACCGGAGAGCGCGGCGGGCGACGGCGGAACTTGCGAAGTGTCGGTGGCGGCTTTTTGTTAGGATTGAAAACCGTAGAAACGTGCAGAGGATGAAAAGGATCTTGCAGTGGATAATGTCAATGGGCCGAAATGGGCTTGGGCTTAGGCCCAGCCCGTGGCGCTCAAAATTGAGCTTTTTTGGGTTTAAAGAGAAGCAATTTATTTGAAAACTTCTAGCCAAATTAAAAGTGATTAATTATTAAAAAATCACAGATACTTACAAAAGAAGTCTTTATTAATCCACCATTGATTTAATGGTTTATGAGGAAGATCCATGTCTATATTCTGATATCCATGATGGATAAGATCGTTCGTGTGAAATTCTCTTTACATTAATGACATATGCTCTAATTTTCTTTCCAATTGATTTGGTGCAAAATTCATTGCCTTCTTTGGCCTTTTGATTTTTAAAACTTACTTTCGTATTTGAATGGTTATAGACGTGGCGTTCAAAAATGTATTTTGAAGATTGTATGACCGTATCGAGTTTCTCATGAGAGTTGTAAGACCCTTCAAAACGATTAGTGAGCATGATACATGAGTTTCAAATTGCCCGATCCATCCATGAATGCCACTAGATCCATCAGTGCAATGTAATTTTTATCTTGTTGGATAATTATCTTCCGCCATTCTTTTAGGGCATGTGTTTGCAACGATTTTGATCTAAAAAAGCGATTTTGATTATCATATTTTTTTTATTTTTTTTCATGGATGATTTTTAGAGAATTAGAACGCATTTGATAACTATACCAAATTTCTGCTCTAGAACATAAATGTGTTTTGTAATTGCATAAAGTTTCTATTTCTAAGAACAACTAGGTAGTGAGAATTCTGTTTTTGAAATTTTCATCTTTTGAAATTTTTTTAACTTTTAAATTTTTTTACACTTCTTTAATTTCCCCCATTTTTTATTTATTTTTTTATATTTTTAATTTCTCCCTTTTAAAATTTTTTAAATTTTAAAGGTTATTTTTAAAATAAATATTTAAAAAAATTAGTTGCTAGTAAATTTTCAAATCTAATTTAATTTTTTTGAAGTTTAGAAGTTCAAGTGGAAGCTTACTGGATTTAATCTTTTTTTAAAATAATATTTTATTCTTTTTTGTGATTCTTAAAAGTGATTCTTTTTTCAAAATCAATTTTTTTAGTCTTATTTTTGCTTCAAAAATTTCCAAAAATAGAATCAGAACTATTCCTATTGCTAAATATGTTTCTAATCCTTTTTTGTTTCGGAGTACAGAATCAAAACATCAGAATTATTGCCAAAAAAATCAGATTTATTTCCTTAGTAGCTAAGGATTTAGAAGGTATTGCCATCTCATTATCAACATTGTTGTTGCTAGTAGCATTGTCAATTTATTATTGACATGATAAGGGAAACTGAAATGTTGAAATGATGAATATGCATATTATTTTAAGATGAAAGTAACTAAGGATTACAAGATGGACTCTTATACCTCATGAACAAAGGTTTTGGTAGATAGTTGTAGATTTTGAAATCCATAAGTGATTTCATAATACTATTGATCCGTAGTTACACTTCGCGAAATGTCTAGTCACTATGTCTACAAAAATTTGTAAATTATGAGAATATTGAAATAATCACTCAACAGTTATTTGTTCGCATTCTTCCAATGTCTATTGATAAATAATATTACTTCAACACTTGACAAAATAATAATGACTATTGTTGATGATTTTGTCTGCAGTTAATCGACAACCTCTTTAGGTTATCATTGTTTTGTTTATTGATGACTTATGCTTTGGCCGCTACCTGGCCTAACCGACCGACCTTGTTACTTATGGATAGCAATAAAAAAAATTCATCAATTTTCGTGCCAACAAATATAATCCACAATATTTTGAAAATAAATAAGTTCCTCAAGAACCAAAAGAAACCCTAATTGGGAACCTGCCCGATGATGTGTGAACAAATGAAATTGCCCATCCTTCTCGTCATTATCCTTTCCCGCAACCTGTGAAAGCATGAGTGAGAAAAAGATTAATGAGATAGAAAGAGAAAATCCCAAAACAAATTTAAATGTCCATTTATTCTGTGAAAAATAAAAATAAATTTACCTTTTTCAGAAATAATTATTTTATTTATTTTTATAAAATAAATAAATGAAAAATATTATTACCATCCATAAAGATTTTTAGATATAAATTATTATCGATAAGAAATTTTTTTAGTCAACTAACTATTTCAAGCGATACAATCTATCTTTTTTGAGAAAATATTTTTTTAATTTTTTCATTTTTCACGAAATAAATGAAATCTAAATTCGAAAAATTATATAGGCCAAGAAGCCTGACTCGACCTATCTGAAGTCGAATAAATTGAGTTGGTATGCGTTTTCGTGATTACAAATTTTACTTTGCACATCCCTAATAGCATCAAATTTAAGTAAAACATATCTTGGTCAATGGAATTTCTAAAAATCTCCATAAATGGCATCTCAATTCAACAAAAGAATATATCCATTATCCATATCAACCAAATCAATCTCTTACCAATTATTTTCTATAAAAGGAAAAGCACACAGGCATATCCACGTTGACCTGGACCACCTGAGTACTACCCTCAAGACTCGCTCAGACTCTCTCGCGCGCACGCTCTCTAATGGCAGCTGAGCTACACTTGCTGGAATCCCCACTTAGCCATGACGACGCCTCCGCCGCCATGGCCCATCGCAACCAACAGCCACCGCAGCTCCGCCGCCACTAGCCGCTGGGAACACCGGAGCAGCTACGGCCGCCGCTTCGGCCGCGCCGGTGCTTGCCCCATCAATAAGTGACAATCCTGGTCCATCACTCGCCCCGAAACGCCAGCGCCGGCCAGCGTCCGCCTGGGCGAGATCGGGGGCGA
Organism: Psidium friedrichsthalianum; assembly: GCA_019149425.1. Lineage (NCBI taxonomy): Eukaryota > Viridiplantae > Streptophyta > Magnoliopsida > Myrtales > Myrtaceae > Psidium > Psidium friedrichsthalianum. The sequence goes on from JAGVVM010005958.1 coordinate 16,452, forward strand.
GCAGGCCGGCACGGTCGCCCACGACTCGCACGTGCGGCGTCCCAAGCCCACGTCGTCGTGGAGACTCCCCAAGGACTCCTCGAATCTACAGTCCTCCAAATCAGTCAAAGCGCGCTCGCTGACGCACCTCGTCAACGGCGATGCTCAGTTTCACGACCTCGAGAATAGCTCGGGCTTCGATTTCCCTCACAGGAAGGTGAAGGCGAGGCGCGGCATCGCTGCGAAGCGCCCGAGATCGAGCTGGACATCGTCGAAGCTCGATGACGTCGCCGACAACATCAGGGGGGACGAAGAGGAGGAGATCAATGAGGGTTTCCGAGATTTCGGTGCCGATTCCGACTCTCCGACGAAGGAGCAAAGTCCGGCTTCGATCGACGATGCCGCAGCACTCGACAATTGGCGGAGAAGGCCTAGCCGCGGTAGAGCCTCCATGAGCCGCGACAACGGCGGAAATGAGTTCGACACTGCACGAGAATCCGACTATAGAGAGGTGAAAGGAGGAAGCAGCGACGGGGTCAGGAGTTGGCTCGTTGAATTGGGGCTTAGTCGGTACGCCCCAGTTTTTGAGATTCACGAGGTTGACGATGAGGTTTTGCCGATGTTGACGCTGGAGGATTTGAAGGATATGGGGATAAATGCGGTGGGATCGAGGAGGAAGATGTACTCTGCAATCCAGAAGCTTCGCAAGGGTTTCTCGTGATGTGAGTTGCTCTTTCGATGCAACCCAGTAGATAGTGAGTGATAGCTTCTGTTACTGATAGCATTTGTCATAGATGGTTTTGGGTTTGTCCTCCTGATAATGAATAAAGATGCGAATAATGGTCTAACTTTGTTCATACCATGGTGCCTACTTGAGCTGAATATTGTATTTGTTGATAAGTGAGAGCATAAACCACAAAGGGTTGAGGAATTCGTGATTCATCTCCCTGATCTGCATCCCATTGGATGAAGAAAGCGCAGAAAATTTGAGCAAGACATTTGACCAAAATCTAGTGGCTTCCCAAGCTAGATATTGCTAATTGACGCCATTAGCTTTGTCAAACTGGACTATTACACTTTCCGCTGGTTTACTGAATGAAACTTTGAGACCGCATCTTGCTTGCATCTCATCGTGGCAAGTTCTCCACGTTCCAACTATGTTGCAATCGCTGCTTAGATGCATTGATGCAGGTTTTTGTTGGCTGATACTCTAATCAAGCCCTTCACCAGGCTGAAGATATTGTATATGCTTCACTTTCTCTGTCTCACGATAAGAACTTTTAAACGCTGCTGTGTTTGCATGCTTCACTTTCAGTAATTGGACGGGATATCTTGTGGATTAGGGATTGGAATATGTGGTTTGTACATGTGTCCTCAATATAGGGCCCATTTCAAGATATGCAGTTTTTGAATGAGTGGATGCTCTGATATAAGACAAGAAGCCATCTGCTCCAAAGAAATGAATGAGAAATCTGTTGCTTTTAGCAAATATTGTACTAAAGTTTCTGACCAGACATGACTATTTTGGACCATGGAATATAAGTTATGCTGTAGGAAATGACAGGAATTCTTTTCTTTTTTTTTCACTTTCAATGATCTTGAGAGCGGAGCAGCAAAAGAGTAGGGTATGACCACATATGAGAGTTATTGAGTTGGTGCTTCCAATGTGGTTTTTGAACTGATTTTCATGAAAATTCAAGTGCTATTCATAATTGTGCTACAACTTGATTAAAGAACGATGGTACTGAATACAAGATGTGCCTAACCCGCGTTTACCTGTTAAAAGGCATAATAGATTACATTCTAGACTAATTTTTCTTTTGGTCACAATTTCACTGTGTTCCAAGCTAACAATTGACCAATTAAATTAGCTTTTCACTAGTACCACTAATTAAAGTATTGAGAAACATTTCTTCAGTTGGGTGAATTGACCCTGCTGAAGCTAAATTGGTGCTGCGACTCGTGAAAAGTTAAAAGATAAACGTGTGTCTCGAGCTTGTGATTGGATTAATGAATAGGTAATGCACGTGTTACATATACCAATTGGATGCAACGTTGTATGAGGAAAGTCATCTCAAGGATAGAAGAGGAACGGCTCTGCAGCTAAATGTACGTCTCTTAGCCTATGAAAGTCCTCTTTGACCTGAGAAGTTCTTACTTATTTCTATCTGGCGTGAGTCCTTTGGACTGTTTTTGAAGAATGGAACGGCACTAAAATGCGGTTCAAGCACTTGCAGTTTCATAAAGCACTTCCATGGCCACAATGAATATGATTTTTCACATTGCTGGCATTTCTATTAATCATCTCAAATGCTAAAAAAATTTATCCACTATGCTTTTCATCTTTTCACAAGGCCAGCATTTTTAACAATCTCGAGAGTAAAACCATTGGTGCACAATGTTCGTGGTAATTTGTTATTGCTGCCAGTGATGTGTTCTTCTCAATACAAAGAATTTTTCTCTATCTGACACACAAATCGAACCACATTGTCAACCATATAAAGGCCTTAATTTCATTTTGATTAGGAGCAAGTTCTGCGTGCTTTCTTTATATAGTCGCAGATTCTTAGTTGGTTTGGTTAAGCATTAGGCTAGGGCATATATATGGCGAAGTTAATGCTGACTCAGCTCAGGGAAAGTTTCTGCGCCAGTAATGTTACTGAAACATTTCTAACCTCTGCTTATAACCTATAGAGAGCGTAGGACCTAGCTGTTTAATGAACATAAATATATCGACTTCATTTTCACTAGAAAATGACTACAAGAATAGGTACTTGTTATCCTGCAGAGTATTTTGGTGAGGCTTGGTAATTTGAAGGTTATGTATGATATCTCTTTGTTTTTGCTTGTGATGAAAATTAGCCTTGTGATGGAGGTGACTGTAGGTTTCTTGTGGATGGTTATGACACAAGAGAGAAGTCCAGACAAAAGTTCTGCAGTTTTGTGTGAATGATAGTTAGGGTGAAGAAATGACGAAGGTTATGACTTGCAGATTTACTACATAGTAAGGGACAAATAGTCAGCATTCGTAGTTATTTTTTAAATATCTGGGTAGTGGTAGCTCAATACAAATTTATAGTCTCCAGAATGATTTGATCCTATAATTCTTGAAGAATTTCTATTCTATGGTCCAGTCTCAAATAGACATGTCATTCAATTTGCTTAGATTCCCAAGAGACTGAAGACACATGACAAATGAATGTTCAAACTTTGGCTCACTACTTTGTTTTCGGACTGGGCAATGAACTTATACTTCTGGCAACAAAGAGGTGCTCTTGTACACCTCTCTAGGGCTTAGAAATGGATGATGGGTGTGTGGAAGCTTTTACTCACTACTACAGTGTTTAGAATTGTTTATGAACTTATCCTATTGTGAACAGAACTGGCGCTCTTTGTGTGTCCGTATGTCTGATAGGACGATTTTTCCTTGGGAAGCTTCCACTGGAGGAGCAGCATCATGTTCATTTATCTCATGGTAAGGCATTGGCTTGGAACTTAACCTTTCTAGTAGAAAAGTTCACTTGAATTTCTGACATGCTGCATCAGTTTACTGCAAATGGCAAGGGAAGATATAGTTGATTGGAGTTCAGTCAAATGGGATCTGCTTGTCAGGTGCTTATCATGTTCTAGATCTGGGAAATACGAACTCAGATAGGATATCTCACCTTGTGTTTGAAACTGAGTTTCTTGGTGAGTGCGATTGTGTCAAGGCATGTGTGATAGTGAAGCTGAAGTAACAGTGATTAATTGTTCACCGGGGAGAGAGCTCATGTGCTTAACATACCATTGCCCCACTGAGTGGCTCCTGAGTTATTTAAGAAGAAATTATTCCTGGGTAGCATCTTTCCTCAGTAATGATCTAATGGATGTCAACCCATTTATGAGAATCATTTAAAAGCCATGTATAGTTCAGCACTTCTATCTTTTAAAGAACACAATGGTAAAGCCAAACCTTGACTCATGCTACTTTAAGGAAAGACCTTGGACTTCATTACCACTAAAGCTCTTTTAGATCTCTGGAGTATCAGAAGTGTAGATGAAGTAAGCAAGACTTGGAATATGCTTCTTGTTTTCAACTGCTTTTATTCTATTCCAAACCTCAGGAATTTAACATCGAGTCCTGGAACATGTTAAGACTATGACGCTGCACCCACTGAACAGCCAGTAGTTACAGTATCTAGTGCCTGATCTTAAGCGTCGTCTTGCAAGTTCCTTCCCTTTCCTTAAATTATGATAAGTCAAAATCTTAGCCTCTGCCAGTTCCCAATCAAAGTCCTATTTTTCCTTTTAACCAGCAGAACAATGGCAGTCTCAGGGTTCGTCAATATGAAGGTCTTTGAGCAGCCTGCCTCTCTCTCTCTCTCTCTGTGTGCCTGCTTGGTCATAACTATATGAGGAATTTACAGAGGATTTTTCTTTCTTTTACAGCCTCCCAAATTCGTTGCTTTTTTCACTCTTGTATGAGTTTAGCGTGCCTCTTTAACAGTTCAAGAAAGCTTGTTAATGATCTTACTCCTCCTGTCTTGAGCATGTCTTCCCAGCTCCTCCCCATCAGTGTACCAGGTCGTAGAAAAGCTAATTGTGTCACATCCTCAGTCTCTGGTTGATTCTTTGTTGGTCACTTTGATCCTAAAGATTCAAGCAGAGCTCTTCCTAGCTGGCTTTCTACACTTTCAAGCACCTATGATGTACTTTGGGATAGGAATTGAGAAAACATACATAGTTTATTGCTCCGTTTGTTTAGTAGAAATGAATGATTTGAAAAGATTTCCTAAAAATGATAGCTCGTATAGCTTGAAATAATTAGTCAATGAAAGATATTTTCATTATGGATAACAATTTATGCATAAACATTTTTGTGGACTATGAAAAAGAAATTCGTTTATTTATTTTTTGTAAGCAAAATAGGCGATCATTTTAAGAAAATATATTTTTATAAATCATTCATTTTTTGCATAACAAACGGAGCCATGAGTTTATCATATTTCATAGCCAGGACAAGCAAGTTTTCTTTGAACAATTGTTTATGCATGGGATGATGATGAGGTAGACACAAATACTTGTCCACATTGTTTTTTTGGATAGGGATACTTGTCCACATTGTTTTTTTTTTTTTTGTATCGAAGGTGTCCGGCCAGCGTCCGTACGTACTTGTCCACATTATTTTTTTTTGGGTAAGGGTACTTGTCCACATTGTTTATCTTCAAATCATCCAATGTTACAATGGAGATGTTTATTTGAATTTTCAATAGACTCCCATTAGAAACCCTTGTTTTGGAAGATTTTAGACCTGTATGGTCATTTGCCGGCTTGGTAATTTTCTGGCTAGTTCTCTTTTGCAACTCAAGAAGTCCTTTATATGAAACTCCATAGGTCAAGGTCTATGGAGTATGCCGTGTGAATTTGGCCAAAGTTTGTTTGTCAGTGTCTGCAGTTATTAAAGCAGTAGTTTTGTGGGAAAATGTATGCATTACCTCCTCTGTATGTAACCTTCAAGTTGCTTGTCCGACATAGCAATTATGGCGTAAGTTTGCTAGCGATTTACTGGTTATTGTCTGCCTAGGGAGGAGCTGTTCTGAAGGATTCACATCTTGTTGGAGTCCTGATGTTAGATGTTGGTCACTGTTTCTGGATCAACCGGCTCTTTCTTTCTCCCTTTTTAAGGTTCGTCATCACTACTGGGAGTTATCTTATGAAATCTGTTCTTACTATGCTTCTTTATTGTTGTTTTTGAAGATATTCTTGAATATTCAGGATCTTTATACCCTTTATGTAGGGCCTAATACCCAAAAAAAAAAAAAGAAAACTTCAAACTTTAGCCTTTGTCCTAATTATACCCAAAACTTTTTTTTTGTCTCATAAAAAACCTCCAACTTTGGCCTCAGTCCCAATTATATCCAAAACTTTTTTTGTCTCATAAAAATCCACAATTTTTACTTTTGTTCCAATTCTACCAATCTAATACTCAAAAAACCCTCAACTTTAGCATTTGTCCCAATTATATCCAACAAAAATTATCGCATAAAAAAACCCCCAAACTTTTACTTTAGTTCAATTCTACCACCATTAGCGTTCTGTTTATAATTACTATTAGTTAATCTTACGTTACTTGAATTTTTTCGTCGAACTTACCAATAAATTTTTGAAATTCAAAAACAGCAGGTTTCAAGGATAGCGAGGTTTGAGATTCTTGTCTAGATAATCAAACCTGCACGACTAGCCATTCTTTAGGCTGTTGAGTGTCGGGTAAAATCCGAAACACACCATCTTGAGTGGCTCTGTATCTCCCAACAATGTGTAGGAGAAGCAGACAATAGAAAAAAAGTTAATAGATTTTTTTATGTTAGCTTTGATGAGATCTAATTCTTTAACAATGTAGAAATCCTTCATAGGATTAACTAATAGTTATTATGAACGGAAGAGTAACTGTGGTATAATTGGAGTAAAAATAAAAGTTTTGCGTTTTTTATGAGACAAAAAGAAGTTTTAAATATAATTGTGATAAATGCTAAAGTTATGGATTTTTTTTTTATATTAGGTTGGTAGAATTGGAACAAAGCTAAAGTTGTGGTTTTTTTTTTTTGTGTTAGGCCGGTAGAATTGGGACAAAATAAAAGTTTAACGCTTTTTATGATTGGTATAATTGGGACAAAGGTTAAAGTTTAAGATTTTTTTGGATATTAGGCCCTCTATGTAGTCGCGATGGCAGCAGCAACGAGTCAAAGTTTACAGTAGTCACAGCAACGACGATTCTTTATTGTTGTTTCGGAATGTATTCTCGAAAATTTAGGATCTTTTATACCGTGTATGTAGTCGCGGCAACGGCAATTCGAAGTTAACAATCTCTCGGCTAGCATCTCTGAAGGAGCTGTGACATCAATGATTTCTTGCTTTCCTAGATGGAGGATTGTTATTTGTCTTTGAATATGGGAAAAAGTACCAAAAAATTATAAACCTATTTTATTAGTGTTAATTCAGTCATAAATTTTTCAATTAGATCAATTGAATCCTAAATATTTTGCATTTGTACCAATTCAGTCCATTCGGCTAATTTTGACCAAAAATTCTTAATATGGAGGGGGGTCATCCTATATGACACGATCGATATTGACATGGAATTTTTTTGTATAATCCTCAAATATTTTTTTGTGATTTTTTTAGCTATTCCTTTTATTATTTTCTAATTTTGATTTTCTTTTTATTTTCATTGAGTAATCCTTAAATAATCCTTCTAATATTTTTACATTGTGGTCAGTGAGTGTCACGGCCCTTGTCTAGGCCACGAGGGTTGAACCCTTGCCCACTGCTGGCTATGGCCTCGGTGAGCCGATAGCTTTTGAGGATCTACTATGATCGTGTGACCATCGATGGAATTAACCCTCACGATCTTATTAGCATGAACGGACGAGATTTTCCTAATTGACGATGAATTGTGAAGAAGAAACAAAATATTCCCAGTGAAAACACTTTCTACGTTCGTGCCCGACAAGGTGTCGTCGCATACATAACTACATAAGGGAACGATTGTTGCATCTTTTCCAAATCTTGATGTGATAAATTTAATCAGAAAACACGTGTGCATGAGCTTTGCACACCGTTCTTCCATTCTGTCTTTACTTAAAAAGAGTTCCTCATCTATTGTCACATTTCTTCTTCTCTCCTCAATTGTATTTTTATCTTGAATTTTGTTAATAAGTGTCCATGGGCACTTGTTAAGTAAGCAATTAAACAAATTTACAATTGCCAACGCGTTGTGGGTAATCCTCGAGATCCCGCGTACTTGGTCCTCGTAAGGGTTTTTGTATAATGGACTCAAAATCGATACATATTTTAATAGATATCCATTTTCACTTTACGTTCGATTCAAGTTATAATCACTTTGCTTCAAGTTAAACTTATCGCTGCTACTCTCTCACAACCCTTCGCGAGCTCAATTGCCATATACACACGCTTGAACTTTGCCTTAGCCTAGGACCTCAATTGAACGCCCACTCAATCTGCCCCTTCAGCTGCTCCATAAGGATCTTCAAATATAAGATCTTCTACTTCAAATAAAGCGAAACCGGTTTTGCATCCACACTTGTCAAGAAATCAAACTCATATCTTGTCACACTTGGCAACTACAACAATCGTCGGCTCAACAGACTCCACTTGGCTGTTGGCAATGTCTATGTTGATTATAGTGCTAGCATCCACTACCTTAAAGTTTTTGATTACAACTCAACTTTGAGTTTAACAACTTGCAAATTTGTTCAAACACTATCGCAACCATTCTTGCCCAAAAGTATTGGACACTCGTTAATTTTTTTTTTTTTGGTAAGGGACACTCGTTAAATTAACTTCTTTATTGTCAACATATCAATTTAATTCCAAGTAACACACCCAATAGTCCTACTCACTTCGTGCATAACCTAATAACATGTATTTTCTTTCCCTCCCATCGATTTTATTACTAGTTACTCGAACATAACAACCACAATTAAACATACAAACTAAGTAGCTACATCATTACCTTATCATGCATCTTGAGGAGTCCCACATCTAAACGCAATCAATTAGAACTTATTCACTAGGTAGTTCGCCGCACTAAGTGCATTTGTTGGAAATCTCCTACTTGTACTAGCACTAAAGATAGTTTTTTATGGGCCATCTCTAGTAAATGTTTACTCATCAACTCTACAACCTACTATACACTATGCCCTCCTTCTTCCGTATTCATTTAACAACTACAAGCACAAGTTCATACCATTGTCAGTCTACTCATCCCACAATTGATAGCATAATTTGATATCCTTTCTCGAAGGAAATTGTGACCACCAGCAAGCATCCATGAATTAATTCTACAATTTCGTAATTTCTTTGACAATGGTATTGAAATGCACGTGTTGATGTTTACTTGAGTAACAAAACCTGCATACATTCAGCTTCTTAGCCACATAACCAAATAGTAAATTCTTCTCACTAAGAACCTTTAGGCTTCTCTTTCTAATGTGTTCCAAACACATATGCCATAATTTAACTCTTGTACAAGTTCATCTAATGTTCCAGTGAAGAATTTGGTCACTGTCTCCCGTTGGAGGTCATCTAAGCTTATGTCTTCGATCCCTTTGGTCGTCATTAAGGGAGCTCGAAGGATCTTTAGAACTCCATCATCTGAAGTACACTGACACCTACACAAATCCAAGGCACACAAGCAAATGAGGTTGCCATTTCATTTTATTTGGGCCTCACACCCGCCAATGCCCTCACAATACTATTATGAATTTTGATTTTCATATCATAAATAGCTAGGGCTATGAAATCGGGCTGATTCAGCTCAAGAATTGGACATAATTGGTCTTTCACGGTGAGTTCCAGGCCAACTCACTTGGGGACCAATTTGATTGTCAAGTAAAACATTTGGGAACCGATGGCTTTTCTTTCGGTTCCTAGTTACAAGCCTTGATTGGTTTTACCGGGAACTCTTTGACGGAATCAGTTTAGAACCAATTTTAGAAGCCCAAACCCCAAGTTTACTTTATCATTCCTCAGATCGCAGCCTCTCTCTTCTCTTATTTCTCACTCTCTCTCTACTCTCTAGTCTCCTTGTTGGTAAAATATTATCAAATGGAATGAATAAAGGAATCCGACTCTGAGACATTATAAAATTCTCTTTAAGGAATTATTTGCCCCCACAACGTTACTAATGGTTACTGGTAACAGTCCTATAGGACACAATAGAGTCTCAAGCGAGCATATTAGATAGCAATTCTAATATTTGTCTAGAAACTCTTTAGGAAACAATAGGAAAAGAAGGTTGTGCTTTTCTTGTCTAGAAATAATGAAATTAAAGAAGAAAAATTGTTCTCAAAATAAATAGAACATTTGAATATATAACGAGAAATAAACGTACTTTTTCGCGTCCGAAAAATAGTTAATTTTCACACAACTCTTCATGTCCAAAATAGTTAATTCGATCAAAATTTTTCAATTTTCGAAAGCAATTTTTTGTATGAAAGATTACAACTTTTCAAAGATCTAAAACTGCTAACTCGAATGGATGCAATTTTTCATGTCTAAATTGTCAAGTGTGAAGAGTTGCAACTATTGGACATAATTAATCAATTAAAATTTGAAATTAATATTAAAAACAATTGCAACTTCTAAGTGAATAGTCGCACTGTTTCGCTAGGAAGTTACAATTAAATTTTATTAAATTTAATTTTGAAATAAAAATAAAAATAAAAATATGATTTTTGATTAATGTCGATTATTAGTTGCGACCATATATCATACTAAGTGCTAAGTGCGCCTAATAATAATGCAATCACATGCCTATCCGCACGCGAGTATAGTGAGGTCTAATCTACTTGCCTATTTCTTTATTTTGAAAGACCATGTATTCTTCTAACTAATAAATAGACTTATACTCTACTTTCCATCCTATGTAGGATTGAAAAAAAGCAACTTTTGTTTGTTTTACAAACAAATTTAAACAACCCTCCACTTTGTTTGTAAAATAAAATTAGAAATATAATTTCTAAAAAAAAAAGTCAATATTTCTAGGAGATTAATATACCTATCATAAAGACCTCTTTAGTGTTAAACCTTTATTTAGTACAAGTATCTCTAGACTTTATCAAAGTCACAAGTAGCTTCGCTTTAAACTTGTTACTCTAAACAACGTAATCGGACATACCGCACATATATAGACCTCTTATTTCAACGAGAAGTTCACAATTACTCAACACTATTATGGCTTTGTGCTTGTTCTTGTTTCATGAGCTCTTTAAAAAGTAATCCTAACTTTTGTAAGAAGTGGCACCAATCCTAAGCCCATATATGTGAAGTATTTTCACGTGTTTTTGTTACTAATAAACACGTTACTAAATCTTACTATACTTCATTAATAGTATAACTCATCTCTAAAACATAACTGACAATACTAACTTTCACGTCTGGGCTAATGTCAATATCAAACAATCACTTTCAATAACTTATTTTTACCCATTAAACCTTATAATTAGTGATATGCTAGTATTAGATGGAGTTACCATTACTTGAAATTTTAGTTAAAGGGTTTTATCCCCATTTCTTTTGAGGTTACATTTACCACATCTCTTGAAAGAGCCTTTGTAAAAGGATCATCCAGATTCTTACTTGACCTCACGTAAACAATTGTTATGGTATCATCCTGAATCAATTGTTTTACATAATCTGTCTTATACCAATATGTCTAGACTTACTATTATAAATTCAGATTCCATAGTTGAGTGAGTTATGTATGTTTGTTTTTTGCTCACCTAAGAAACAGTACAGCCACCTAACGTGAAGATCCATCTAAAAGTGGAATGTTTATCTCTCACACTAGAAATCCAACTAGCATCGGTGTATCCTTCTAATACAGCCAGATAATTATTATAGAACAATTCCAAATTTTTAGTTCTCTTAAGAAAATAAAAAATTCTAGTAATGGCATTTCAATGTTCTTCTATACCTGGATTACTAGTGTATCTACTCAACTTACACACATAAAATGCAATGTCAGGTCTAGTACGATACATCGCATACATTAAAGACTTTATAGCACTTGTATATTCAAGTTATGTTATTGCTCTACCAGTATTATAATTTAATTTGGCACCGTTATCAAATAGAGTACTCATTTCTTTAAAACCAAGATGTTTAAATTTATTTAATATCTTTTCAACATAGTTACATTAATTTAAAGAATAAACCCAATAAATATATATAACTTTAATACCTAAGATAGTATCTATTTTACCCAAATCTTTCATTTTAAAGTTTAAAGTTAGATATTTCTTAGTCTCAATGACTCTTTCATATTGGTTTCAAAGATAAGCATATCATTAACGTATAAGCAGACTAATACTCCATAATCTTTAGTGAATTTAGAATAAATACCTTCTCAGCACTATTATGCTTGAAACTATTGTATAATATGATTGAATCAAATTTCTCATGCCACTGCTTTGGTGCTGGTTTAAGCCCGTAAAGAGATTTAAACTAATTTACATATTTTCCTCTCATTTCGAAGAAGAACAAAATCTTCTGGTTGTTCTATGTAAAATTTTTCATTTAAATCTCCATTTAAGAAAGCAGTCTTGACATCTATTGATGAACACAAAGGTCATAACGGATGCTAAAGTAAAAAGAATTCGAATAGATGTTATACATGTCACAAGAGCATATGTATTAAAATGGTCTATTCCTTCCTTTTGTTTATAATCCTTGACTACTAATCTAGCCTTAAAAGCTTGGATAAAACCATCAAAATTGATTTCTCCTAATCCATTTGCACCCAATAGGTTTAGAATCTTTATGGTAAGTTTGCTGATATCCAAGTATTATTTGATATAATTGAGTCCATTTCATCATCTATTAGTTCTTTCCAAAAAGAGGCACTCTAGAAGACATAACATCACTAAATTTTTAGGAATGTAAGAAATTTAATAGTAGTGGGATATTTATTTCCACGTTATTATCTCTGTCTCCTTTTCAACAAGAAAAACATGAGTAATAAAGTATGGACCAAAATCCTTCGCTTTTCTTGCTCCAGTGCTTCTCCTAGTTTCATTATGTCTTCAAAATCATTTGTTATTTTCTCTGAGAATCTACATGTATTTCTATGGATTTTGAATTATTTGTATCTGCATGTGAGTATTATTCTCACAATTTCAAAATCCATAGAAGTTTGTTGTCAAAGAATTTACATCTCTTGATTATACAACGATATTTGACTCTAAATCAATAAGCCTAAAGTTTTTTACCAGTTTCAACATATCCAATAAAGACACTTTTGATAGTTCTAGGACCAAGTTTCGTTCTTTTAGGATCAAGTACTTTGTAGTATGCCAAACCTCCACACTTTAAGATACGATAGATTTGGTTTTCTACCTTTCCACAATTCATAAGGCTAACGTTATTTCTTGTGGATGGTACTCTATTATGAATGTAACTTGCATTAAGTAATGCCTCACCCTAAAGATTAATTGGTAGCTTCGAATTCGAGAGCATGCATTGATCATTTATCCTAAAGGCCTATCCTTTCTTTCAATCAAACCATTTTGCTATGGAGTGCATGGTACTGAAATTTGATGAATAATACCATGTTCTTCACAGAAGATTGAAAAATCATTTATAAATTTCTCCTCCTCTATTTGAATGAAGAACCTTAATTTTCATTTTTAATTGATTTTTCACTTCAGTCTTATATTTCTTAACATGGTAAAATGCTTCATCTTTTGATCTTAGAATATAGATTTATAAATACCTACTGCAGTCATTCACAAAGTTATGAAATACCTTTTACCACCACGTGTTAATATGCCGTTGAATTCACATGTACTATTATGGATCAAATCTAATAACTCGAATTTATCTTAACACTAACAATGATTTCTTTGTTAATTTGGTTGGAATAGGTTTCACATTTATGAAATTCGTCATTAAAATTTATCAAGTCCAACTTTTTCATGTTCTATAAATAGCGAAATTTAAATGTGCTAACCCACTACACTATAAATGAGGAGAATCACAACGTAAGCTGAAGACACAATATTATTATTGATACTCTATTGATACATGCCATTATTGATGTACCATTTCCCATAAATAGCCCATTCTTTAGCAGGCTTGTCAAACTCAAACAAAACCTAAAACCCTCTTTTACAAAGCAAATTAACATAATCAGATTTCTCCTAATTCAAGTAAAAATAGTACATTAAGAAAGGAAACCTTTTTTTTTTAGAAGTAAAATCTAAAATGACTATACCTTTGCCAGCAACTCTTTGCAAGTGCTTTATTTGCCATCTCACTTTCTTGAAGTTGCACTTCCTATAGTCTCTTCAAAGTGCTTAAACGTTTCGATCCTTGCATATTTGCACCGTTGCCCAGAATCTACCCACCAATTAGATTCGACATATCAGAATTGATTTTTAGAAATCATGGCCACAATCATAAAATTTTCTCAAAATATTTACTTTCGCAAACTTGGGTTGAAGCTATGGCCACATAGTTCTCTTCAACGATATTTGTATCTGTCTTCTTTATTGTTGAGTGCTTTTATCTTTAATATGCTCTTGCGGTGCTTGCACTCCCTTGCATAGTGACTTTCCTTACTACAACCAGCAACACCTTCATCTTGGTTATGCGCTTCTTAAATTTTTTGTCCTCTCTTGCTTTCGTTCTTTGGGTTTTGGGTTGACAATGAACGGACCCGTGAGAACTTACCGAAAGTGGATGTTGTGGAGGAAAATGATTTCAATCCACAAGAAACGCGTCCCTAATCCCTGCCAAATTACATTTATCATTAAGATAATGGGTGAACCTAATTTCTATGTGAGTATTTCTTGGCAAGGGAAAAGGTATAAATATAAAAAGTCTACATGAGGGTCCGATGCTTATTAAACACAAATAATATTGTGTTTTTAGGATGAATGCTCCCATTTTGGGAATTTGGTTTCGTCTCTTCCTTATCATTTTCACACATTAAACTTGAAGGAGACACCTATGAGGAGGTCGAGAAGACTGTGAGTAAATGGTAGCATCTTGGTGTGTGTTTGTTATGAGGACCACATAGGGTAAATGAAAACCAGCATGAAAGACTCAATTTCACTGAAAGTAAGTTGAATTTTTTAAAAGATATATATTATATATATGTGTGTGTGTACCATTCTGGTTAAAGTAGGTGGGTGGGCGTTTTGACGCTTGAAACTGGACTAGTTCTCACTTGGTTTATTAATTGGAACTAGGAACCGACCCGTTCCCGCATGAAAATTGCTGGTTCCAAGCCAATCTGGTTTGGTTCCTAGAGGTTCTCGATTCCTTTGCCCACCCTTTAAATGCCCACCATGTTTTTTCACTTTTGGTTTTGAAATTTCCCTAAACTACTTCATCCGGATTTTGCTTCTGTTCAATATATTTTTTGACAGCTCAATAATCAAATTGAGCTCTTAGACCTGATGGATATTTTGTCTAGACAACTAAAGTTTTTCAGTCAGAAAATTCCACGCACTCTACGTATTTGATGAATGCCTCTTCGGTATAAAGATTTCATTCAACTTTTTTTAAACATTTTCTGAATAAGTCGTTCCATTTTTCTGAAGACTCCATTCTTTTACAAACAAAAAAAAAGTTTAGGCCAGTTCCGGTTCTAGACATGGAACCAACCCACCCTAGTACCGATTACTCCTACCACACCCACTATATTTACTCAGCTTTATTTCGCAACTACACTTTACCATTATCCGTGCACTTTGTACGTTGTAAATCATTTTTATTTAGTGTTGGAGTGAAGGAACAGCCAGAATCCAACAATCATCCTCAAGTGACGAATCTTAGTGTTAGACAAAAAATCAACGTTATTTGAATTACTATCAATTCACGAATAGACTCAATTCTAATTTTCTTACCTTTCTTGTTTATTCATTTTAAGCACCCCTTCTATGACACCCTTTTGTCATATTGCAACATACAACGCTATTAATCATAGATTGACAAATTCTGTTTAATTTGGACTATTATTGCTAACATGAGATCTAAGTCGTTATGATTCAACCAGATTATAATTTACTTAGAGATCTATATCTAATACAAATCTATCCCTTATTCTATTAAATTAGTGGGACACACATTATTTCAACATTATTTGAATAACTATCAGATGTTTGCAACAATATAACGAGTAGACTCAACACGTTCACCATATTCTCTTCAATGGATGTTCACTTAGAATCATTGCAAGCCACATCGAATGACAGTTCCTTTGAATTCGAGAACTAAAAAAGCATGAACATAAGCACTCCAATTATTGAGCAATGAAGATAATAGAATCAGAGCATGCACTGTTCGACAAAATTAATCTCATTGGTTGTGATCACATGAATATCTTGTAATACCTAGGGAAGAAGGGGGGGAATGGGGAAGGAGGGATGGGAGGGGGAGGGGAGAGTGGAGGGGAGATGAGTGGAAAAAAAAGTAGGGAAGAAAGTTGGGAAAAAAATGGTGGAGGGACACAGTTGTGTCATCCTTATGTAAGGGCTGCAATGGGACAGTTGTGGGTCCCTCAATGCTATGTGGTAGGCGCTGCACCAATGCAATGTTTGAGTTGGCGACTGTAAGCTTAAGAACGGTAAGTTATCTTGGTTCTACACTTGCTCAGTAATTGTGGCTTCTTCCCATACGAGGGCAAGTGCAGATTACTTTGGTTATGTAATCTTCTAAATATACCTTCAAAATGAACCACTCTCATATAATCTATGGATTTTCATGGTATCCTTCTTCACTAGCCAACAATTCGCTCAACTCATCCTAACTTAGCTCTAATATGACTTGTTGGGACGTGCAGTAGAATCAGATGCCCTTACAAGATATTCATAGATGAAGCTTAAAATTTAAGCCCATCAATAGATTTAGGAGAACACGCATTTACTTAAAAGTTTAAACTATTATCACAATGAATTCGAACTTCATCAAGACTTCTATTCCATGGGTTTCGCCGGTATCGATCATTTTGCAACGAAATATATTTCACTAAAAGTCATTGTCGTTTTGTATTAAAGAACACAAGTTCTTGGTGATTCCAGACGAAAATATTACAAGGAAATAAGAAATAATGATAATTACACTTTGAACAAAACCATACATAAACCAAAACTATGTCGGAATCGATGACAAAGCTTGAAAAATACAGCCACTTAAACAGAACCAAACGTAGACAAACTGTGCTGGAACTTAATTAACGATAAAGCTGAAAACGCGAGATGCTACGCCAGAATTAATTGACAAGGCCAACATCTAGATAGATATACACGTTGGTAATCGATGATGCGGATCTGGAAGGTACAACAAAGAAACACTTCGAAATTTAATCGACGATGCTAGTCAAAGATTTAAAGGTACGTTGTAGAACAGTACAATAACTGACCGGTAATAGATTTGTTTGTTTGTGCGCGCGTGCTATTCAGTAGACGAACTATGGTACTATAGTGTTGTGCATAAACGTCCCCTGAGCAGTTCTCTTACGCTTGCAGCCATGTTCCTTCATCTTCGAAAATCTCGTGTCCTGTTCTCACGATATCATGTCTCTTAGCTTTCCGCAAGAAATTCGCTATCCCTTGACACGATCTCCATCCCCTTAGCTTCAAACGTTCTGCTTCACTGACGCATTACACTACACATCACACCCCTTATTGGCTCCTTCCAGTAACAGTTGCCACTCCAAACAATTTCTCCACCCTGGACATTTCCTTCAGTGCACTCAATTCATCCCTGTGCTCGTCCTCGGTCTCCACTCAGATAACCTGTGGACTTCTACTAATCGAACCCTTACCGCGCGTGGCACATACCACTCAACTGTTTATCCAATTCGTGAGACGCTATTTTCAACTCATGACCTCACCGCTACCCTATTGTAATCGAATACCCTGCCAATCTCCGCAATTTTACCCGTATAATACACACTTTGACTGTGCTGTGACGCTCAACTCACCCATGGCGCGTCTCGTGCCCTTATTATAAATATCACCTGTATATCCAAATATCTCTAATCACCTTTTTCCCTTTTACTTTTCCCTTTCTCCCCCCCCCCCTTTCCCCCCCTCTTTTCCCTTTTTTTTTTTCCCCCCCCCCCCCCCCCTTTTTTCCCTTTTTACCTTTCCACAACCTTCCCCCTCACCCGCGTTTCACCATACCTCGACCCTGACCGGAACACACCATTGCACAAAAAAAAGTCATGAACTGTATGTTGCCAATCAAGCCAATTTATTTCTCACATACATATTTTTTTTTATTGCTAATTTCCCAGCTCTCAAACCTTTTTTTGCCAGTTATGTCACTATTAATGTCAGTACCCCACCTCTTGACTTGCGATGTTTTTTTTTTCCCCGCACCGGATGTGGGCCGTTTTTACAGCATTGCGCGGCGAGACAATTTTTATGGTATTCCCTTAATATTGTATTTTCATGCATTGTAATATTTTTTTGTAATAAACTTTACTCTTTCTTTTTTTCTTGCGTTAGGGTCGGCAGGCAGCCCACTGGCCCTAGAAAAGAAAAAAGAAACAAAAGACAGAAAAAAAAAGTCCATCGAAACACTATAATGAAAATATTCAAAATATTATTCAAAAATTGTTGACATTAGCGTCGACCAGTCAAAGGGACTGAATCGATATAAATGCACAAAGTTTAGGATTGAATTGACAAAAAAAAATAAGACTGAAAGTGGGCAGCTAATAATAGATATAGGACTTTTTTGGAACTCCTTCAATTCACCTGAGCAATTTTTGGGTGCAAAAAATCCACCAAGGAGTCCTATCGTGTCTCGCTTCACACCTTCGGACTTCATACAATCACCGTAGATCAGGCAGTCCACACTTTCGATGTGCGTTCGAACTTTTGCCATTAGGGCTCAAAGTTGATTCACCATTTTTCAACGGAAAAAGCGCGTAAAACAAGACCCTCTCATCTTTCCTTGTAAAAGACTTTTGAGTAAACTTGATGACCGCTCTACCCACATAACCGTCTCTCGTTCTGCAAGCACCATTATTGGATTGTCACC
>JAGVVM010005959.1:0-24364 GCA_019149425.1 Psidium friedrichsthalianum
CCTCCTTCATAGCCGCCCCTTCCATCGTGAGCACGGACAACAGGGCCTCCGCCGGTTTAAATTATTTTCGACAGAGAGGACTCCGATTCATTCCTAATTGCGGCGAGTGCTTCTTTCGATCCCCCCGCCTACCCTCCACAACCCACCTGACACAGAGGATTCGCTCTTTCTCCACCTCTTTAGAGGTTTCAAATTCCTATCCTTACTTTAAATTCCTATCAGAAATATATCTAACCTTGTCAAATTTGTTTCAAATTCATCCCAGGTTCTTTAAACCATTTTTCACAGAAAATATACCATTGGATTCATTTTCAAATTCCGATTTCGGCCCTCTTATATTATTTCTATCTCTCATAGGATTCACTCCCTCCGACCCTTTTCTTCTATTTTATATGCAAGGACACGACTGTTCCAAGAAAAATATTCTGTATTACGTTTGCCTAATCATGCTAAAAGAGGGATATCAATTTAAGGTTCAATGAAAGAAGATTCACCTGGTTTTATTATACTAGTGAGGATATTTGAAGGGGACTAATTCATAGATGTATAATTCAAAGAGACTTTTTCTGGATCCATATCAACCACTTTTGATTTATTAACAATGTTCATGAAACTTTGGTTATGAAGAGAAAATGAGAGATTAGGTTCTTTTCTAGAATAATATCGTTTCAATTGCATAATTATAATTACTTAAGGTTGAAAAGGCAAACAGGGAATTAAAAATACAATTTTTGGGGGTAGTCTACTGTTGAGATAGATTTGACGTGATATCAGAATGTAAAAATTTAAGGTGTGGATAAAATTTAAAAGAGGAGAAAAGGTGGGGATTTCCAATTGCTATTCAGCCATTCAAAGTTGTCCTTTCTTATTACTCTAGCACATAATGAGTTTTACTGCATGAACCTTCTCTCTCTTGTGAGGGGATGACACTGTGATGAAATGCCGAGATGGCGTGACTAATTCAAATCTGCGTCTATGGTCTCAGTTCCTTTGAATCTCTTGCACCCAATCCATCTTACTGAACTTCAATTTACAGAGACTTCACTCTGCCAGGTAGATGATGACATGTTTCATCTGAAAAATTTCTACCTTTCTACCTCTCAAACTCTGATAAGGATTTGGGAAATATTCTGCTAAGAGCTGCTGCTGAAACTCGTCCATTAGCAATAATAATGAGCATATTCCTATTGTATTTTCAAAAATTTCAAACGGAAAATAAGGCCAAATGAGGACAAGGAATCATGTAGAGTGACTTTTTTTCTTCTACCCACAAGTCATCAAACCTCCTCATGGCTGTTCAGATTCTGTTGTGGCTAATTTTGGGAAATCATTGGGTACTTTTCTTTGCAGGTACCAGAAATCAAATGATGGGAGCTTCCCCTCTCTGAATCTTACGCACAAGGAAGTTGGTGGATCATTCTACACGGTAAGAGAGATTGTCCGCGAGATGATCCAAGAAAATAGAGTTCTCAGACCTGCTAAGTTCATTCAGGATGGGCAGAGCATTGATCAGTTCTTGGAACAAAATCCACTTGGTACAATAGCCACCGAACCTCAAGATTCTATTTCCCTACCTTCAAAAGAACTGGATCAGCAGTCTAACAGCAAGGACCTTGGACTTTTATCTATGGGAAACTCTAATGGACATGAAGAACTTAAGGTTGAGGACAGGGAAATTGTCAATGGAAGTCAAGTAGATATCACTTTAAAAGAGTTTGATGGATTAGCATCAACAAAATTGCAAGAAAATGAAGTCATAGAAGCTCGAAAGAATCTTGATGCATTTGTCATAGAAGATGGGAAGAATCTCAATGCATTTGCTGAATCAGCATCTCAACCAATTAATTTGACAAGTGTACAAGTAGAGACCTTTCCATTGAGATCTGTTAGTAAGCTTAATGATTGTGTAGATCGAAGTGTTGGTGAAGGTAGGAATGAAGCTTCACGGGAACAAAATCTAGAGGCGCATCTGGAATCAGGAAGTTACAGTGCTGTGTTGCATGAGATGAATCTGCGAGAAAAAACTTATTCAATGGAGGAGAACACAGTGGAAGCTTCACCTTCACCTCCATCACTGGGACAAATACCTCATTTAGTTGATGTGGAAGTGGTGGAAGACTTTGCTGATCCTTTGTTAAAGAATTCTAATGGCTCATTTCCCAAGGAGAACATTTCTCATGATGCTGATGGCGGCATGGATGCCAATGACGCATCAATTAGTGTTGAAGGGTTGAGTTCAACAGCTGCAGAATACAAACAAGACAGGAATGCTGCTCGAGTGGAGGTGAGCACTCACTTTTCTTCTATGATTTGTTGAGAGTTCATCTGCGAAAGCTTTTGCATGAGAAGATAGTAAGACACTTATAAAGTGGTCTAATAAAGTTGCAAATGAACTCGGTGCAGATCATAGAGGGATGCAGTGAAAACATACGTGATACTTAAAATGAGGATGACATATAAATAACTCATTATTTTGTAAAAAGTGCCTGTCGGACGCTGTGTAGTGGGTGGTCACTTTCACGTGGCCTTATTCTAGAATGCTTGCGAAGCCGCCCTCGTTTTCTTGTAGGTGAAACATCCATGATAAAATAATATCCCTTTGAAGCATATATACTGGGGTCCCATGAATATGTGCCTTTTTATTCTTGCAGAAATTTGAACTGTAGGTGTCCAGAAACAGATCGATGAAAGAGATATTCACAGAAAATTGGTTCCGCTGAGTGAAACATATCATTTTTTTTGTACGTAACATACAGATGTATTTGGAAATGGTAAATAAGCTCGAATAGTTGAGACAAAGTGAGCCTGAGAAACTATCTTTTTGCAAGATGCCCAATTCGTAAGAATTAGTTCTTAAGGATTTTCATGTCCGTACGTCGAATTTACTAATCGGCAAATGAAGAAATAGTAAATGGTTATAAATGGAGATCTATTTTTAACTTTTCATATTTGTATCAAGGAATTCAGGTTGTGAAACAGATAAATGCCAACGTATGCGAGCCTATTAATCATGTCACTGCCAAAGGAATTGGTATTTTTTACGGTGGAAAATGTTATTTTTTTACTACTATTTGATGCGTATCAGTCAAATTACTGGAATTTGTCCGATCCTTCTAATGCATTCGCCCTCATTTCCTTTTGACTTACTTTCTCGGTGGACAATGGAACAGTGAACATGCAAGTAGGGGCCAGTTGTTAATCAATTACGTTGGTCTCTTGTTTGTTTGTAGATGTACCATTTGACTTCTTTTCTTGAATTGCCTTAACCTGCTGGTAATTATTTGTTATAAAATACTGTTCTGGACATTACTATGCAGTGTTTCATAAGTTTTTAAATGAATTTGGCACATTCTCAGATATGTTGTGAAACTGGCTTTGAATCATTATGCAACAATGAATATACTACATATTGGGGTCCCTGAACTGAGGAGATGTCATTACAGGCTAAAAATGCTCCCGCTGGTGTTGGTTCTGAAAGCATAAATAGCAGTTCCACTAGAACTGATTGTGAGGTGTCATCGCAAGAGCTGAAGGTAAAAGCTAAACCTAATGTTCAACCTAATGGCAGCATCCAGAAAGGAATCAATCCCCCTTTAGACAGGATTAATCTGTAAGTATAATATACTCATTCAGAAACATATCATGTTCATCTGGATTGTATTTGTCAGGCTGTGATTTTGAAATATATCCTTCAAAAATCATGCTGAATCACTCAGATATCTATGGCATGCATGTATTATTTCCATATGCGAGCAGTTGTACTCTTACATTCATCATTTGCAATATACCCAAGTATGCTACCAAAGTCGATCTTCGCGATTATTGACTTGTTTTGTGGGTTTGATTTCTCTTTGGCAGTGAATCATGGGAAGTGGCGTCCAAGAATCCTTCCAAGCAGGCAATGAATCCTTTATTTGCTGTTATAAAAGCAATTATTGCCTCATTTTTTAAGTTTTGGACTGAGTGAATTTGTGGTTTTCAGAGAGCCTAGTAAAAATTCCTGTTCTACGTTCCGAGTGGAAAAAGTATGGTTGTTCTTGGCTATTATGTTGTTCTCTCTTTGGGATGTCTCGCTTGTAAATTTTGACGGGCCGTATATTTCTCTGGTAAGCTGGATGACGCACATGAAGTAGTTTTGATGTGCAGAATCAGAATTAGACGATTTCTACATTCTAATATGGTGTGAGAGTTGTGAAGAAAAACCCAGAGGTTTGAAGTCTTTGCTAACCAGGGAAATCTGCAAGGTCTACATATCAAGAAAAGCGACTCAAGATACGCCCTGCATTGAGTGCATTATATAAACTCATATGGACCGCATGAGTATAGGGCACATGTGGAACCTATCAATTATGATGGTCCAAATTCATCTTAGAGCAAACAGCATAATCACTTAATAATGTCATGCAACCCAGCCTATGCCTAGATCTATAACGTGTTACTATGGCTAGGGCGTGTTTACTTTTTTGTTTTTGTGACGGTATATTCCTGTAGTCGTTGCCTTGGATTCAGCCATTGCCTACCAATAGCTAAAACATCTTTTACGGGCTTCCTTTCCGATGGGTGCAGACCTTTTTAGGTGCTTGGAGATGGGGTTAAATGGAGTAATGGACCTGCACCCGCGAGGATTCTCCATGAAACCCAAGTGAACTTGGTTTCTTTCTTTACTACATAAATCGTTTGCCCGTTTTACGTAAATTTGCAAGTTGAATTGAGTGGTGCATCTATTTTTCCTTCTTGGTAACTCTGACAACCATAGGTCCAGGTGCTTTTTTCGATTTGATGTGGTCTTCTTAGTAAACATGAAAATCGAGGATTCGTTTGGTCTTCCTGTTTTCGACTTGATTCAATTTGGGTACTTATGTAACTATACACACACATATATACGTCGTGCCTCAATATATCCATAGAATTGTTAACCTCCTGCTAAAGACTAGCCAAAGCAAGGATGCTAGTCTACTTACCCAATTTAATGCCAATAAAAAGTTAAATGGCAAGTTTTGGTGGCTGTGTAGTAGGAGTAGTTGACATTATTTAGATTTAGTCAATTGCAGCTATCTTACTTGACTCATCTTTATTGAACTTTTGCTTTCCGTCTCAACTGCTTATTGGTTGGGTTAGGTACTCTCTTATGTCAGGTAGCTACAAGGAAATTATATAGCTTTAACCACTGCTGCTATAATCATGAATTTCACGGAAAATGATTTACCTTTTGTTGGTCATATGTGTTAAATCTTTTCTGTTTTGAGAACATTAAAACTCCCAACTCATGAGATGCTTGCAAAGTCAACGAAAAAACCCTAGAAGGTTTGTCGAGTGATCGAACACTTAGCTTGGTTGCAATAGATTTCGTGTTCAAATCACTGTCTCCCGCACTGAAATACCTTCGCAGGGACAATGTTACCACCTTGTGGATGGAACCTCATCGATCCGTCGTGTATATGTGGAAATTAATAAAATCGAAAGACTTTCAGATATCTTTAGAAGGAAAATGGTGTCGACCCTAAAGAGAATACATCTCATCGGAGTGAAATTTTCGGAAGTAATTTAATTGTACAATGAATGGCATGGGGGGACCAATTTAGGAGAGGGTGGTATCCAAGCATATACATATTGTCGGGGGCGGACATCTCATGTGGCAAATACGTTATAATAACCGGCAAAGCAATCAAAATCCATCCCCCTTTGTTGTGTGATTGTGATATGTGGGTAGACATTCGCATTCAAGTCTCCTCCATGGAATCCTAGGCATCCAGAACTTTGTCATGATACGAAGCCGGGTGTTGTTTTTGATTAGTCAATAAACACAGCAAGTAGTTTTTTATTTTATGCAAGATTAACAAAGCTCACATTTTCCAAACAATTCATATTCCAAAACACCGCACCGTTCTTTCTATTTCAGGATAACCAGATAGTCATTCCGTATCCTCGTGATGGATTTTTTTTTTCTTTTAATTTTCGTAAGCATCACTTGACGGGCAAAAAACGATTAAAAACAACCTACTTCTAACATCTTCAAAATGTACGGTACTTCTTGTTGTTGTGGACTCAATATCACAGATTGACAATATCGTGATCTGGGTAGAGGAGGCAACAGAGACCACCGGCGCACCTCCTGATTTCGCCATTGGCAATGGTGGGGATAATAACGCCGGCGGCCCTTAAACTTTTGCCCGAATCTATAATATCATCCTCGAACTTTGCAATCAGTTCAATCAAGTCCCATTTTTTTTATTGGACATTTTGTGTGAAAATACAGGGATAAAAGGTATGATTTTTCTTTTCCAAGTTGACGTAAAAATAAACATAAACCGAAGAGGGTAAAGTTGGAAAGTTAATGTAGAAAATCGGTTTCCTCAAAATCTGTAATAAATATTGTCTTTCAATGCACTTGAATACTTTACCAACGGTAGCTCTAGTAGTAGATCGACAACCTGAAAAACTTAACTTCGAAAGCTTTTACTGTGCTGGTCCTATGTATTCATCTTTCCAGTCTGAAGACCATTCTAATTGCAACTAACGATCTTTACCCAACAAGCTTCCTCCTACGCCTCTGGCTTTGCTTTTCTTCGTTGTAAACTTTCCCGCCGCACCACGAGGACTAATCAACGCGAGTGCCTCACAAGAGGAAATTTGAGCTAAACCCATGAGGAGAGACCAGCGAAGTCGCGCACGGAACACGCGAGTCGGTTAACGGCGTCTCCGACGCTCGGAGTGCTCGCTCCTGGACAGGGGGCGGCGATTTGCGTGCCTCCGTGAGGGAATAATCGGCCGCTCCGAGCGCCCCCTTGTTATGAAAAGAAATCGATAATCGCCACGCTGTGAATATTGCGGCGTCATATGTATTTAAATTCTAAAAGAACAGTTAATTCTGCATGCATGCAAGGCCGGACATTTCACGTGGGAAAGAATTTCATAAATAACCTGCAAACCCAATCTCCATCCCCCTTGGTTTAGTGGTCGTGATGCTATAGATCTTCGTATTAAAGGCTCCTCCATGGAATCCTATGCGACCAGCTTAACTAGGAACTTGTCATTTTGCTAACCCATGTGTAATTACACGTTAATTTGATTGGTTAATTAAAATAATTATTCGTAGGTCACCCGCTTTAGCTTCTTCGAATGCGGTGTTCGTGGGTCGGTAGGGTATTTGATATGTCATGTAACCTACTCCATAGACGTCGATTTCCAACTTTCAATATATGTAACCTACTTTGTAAGATCTCCGGATCATCGAAAATGACGAGAATCTATCGATTCTATGAAGTTTAATATACCATGTACATCATAAAGTCGAAATATTAGTTATTAACACATTCGACATTCAACATACGAACATAAGCAGGTACATGTTCATATCTGCCGGCAGCATGATGACAGTGCATTATAAAAACGCAAATAAAGCGTAAAGAATAAACATGTTGCCGCTCCCGCCCATCATCCCGCGCGTTTGAACATGAAAAAAAAAAACTCGTAAAGAAGAAGGAAAAATCATACACGAATCGGTACATATCCACTCATTCGAACATTATCGTAAGGACCCAGGAGATACTACCGTGTAATATTATCCACTTTGGGCGCACTAGCCCTCACGGATTTAAATCGCGTTACATAGAGTAGAGAACTCCAAGCTTTATCAATTAGACCACGACTCCCCCCTCGGCGATATGGAATAAAAGACATGTACTTAGCCTTACCTTAGGCATGTCTAAGCTAGAGGCGCAACCTCCCCTGCCATTCCTCTTCCTGCCAGGGTCTAAATCGTCACAATTATACAAGGTACTAGGTAATTTTCAAAGAGTCATATCGTGTATATCATATAGGCTGCGGGACGGATGTGACTTGAAACCTAACTCATACTCGCTGATTCCGAAGTTTTCGAAACGCAGATTCTCTCGTGATTTCAAATTCTCACCTTGAAACAGATCGAATCGGACCGATTCTGCTTAAATTATTAGTGTTATTATTATTTTTCGTTATGAGGAATTTTTTTTTTTGGCGGTCGAAGTCATTAGATGGGCCATTTTCCAAAGAAGATACACAAGGAATAAAGTGACCAACAGCTAAACCATCTCTCTCCACCTTCTTTCATTCGTACGGCTTCGAGATTCCTTTCCTCCATATAAACAGGTGCAACCTCTACCCCGAAACTCTCCTTCAACAGTGTGGCCCGATATCTCTCTCCCTCTCGTCTTCCCCGGAATCGAACGCCAAAATGGCGACCAACCTAGATCCAGAATCGGGATTCGACTCCCCTGCAACCTCGACACTTCCCCGATTGCCGTCCCTCAGGGCCCAAGCCAGAGCCACCACCGAAGCCGGACCGACGGATGACGCCGAAGAGTGCAAGACCCCGTCGTCTGGGGAGCACAGGATCCCGCCGGTCCTGACCTGCCCGGCCGCGCCGCGCAAGCCGAGGACGAAGCCGGCGGGCCCCGGCAAGAGAGCCTTCCCGTCGGATCAGCTCGAGTTCTTCGAGGCCGCCAACCGCGGGGAGGTCGAGGACTTCTTCAGGAGCTGCCGCGGCGGCGACGGCGCGGACGTCGCCAAGCGGAGGCGTTTCTTCTGGAAATGAGAACCGAGTGGTGGTGGTGGTCCGATCGAGGCGGACGTTCTCTCTTCTTCCCACATTTCTTTCTTATCTTACGAAATTCTTTTTTTTTTTTCTGGTGAATATAGAAATATTCTTTTGTGCGCTGATGATGCTCGTGAAATGTTTACTCAAAATTACTGAGAGTGAATTTTACATATACGGAGTGAATTTTATATGAATCAACGTCTGAGATGTATTCGCAGCCATTGAAATCGTGTAGATCACACGTGGATTTCATATGAATCAACGGACGAGATGTATTGGGCTCACAAGCGCACTGGAGGGTTATTTAAGAGATTAATACTACGAAAAACTCTAAACTGATACACCTGTGATAAATTTATCCAAAATTATTTTCTGACCACCAAAAATCTTAAATCGGTACACCTTTGATAAGTTTACCTCAAACTGGTATACCTACGACAAATTTACCTTATGTTAATTTTCGTTAAATTTTAACGTTAGATTGCTAAGTTGGATGGCACGTGATAATTGCCGAATATACACGTTTGAGGCTTTTATCCTCTATTGTATCAGTTTGAGATTTTTTTGCCGTATTAATCTAATTTAACAGAAACTAAGGAAGCGTAATTTTGTCATATGTGCATCAGTTTGAGATTTTTGATGATCAAAATTATTAGTTTGGGATAAATTTATCACAGATGTATTAACTCGAGCGGTTTTTAGTGGTCAAAAAAATAACTTGCGGTAAATTTGTAATACGTGTACGAGTTTGGGATATTTTGCGGTAAAAAAATTAATTTGAAAGAAATTTATCACAGGCTTATCAATTTAAGATTTTTTTATGATAATAACCCTTATTCAAGAATTTCGTGGCTCGCTCCAGCCAAAATCCCCTTATTTCGCGATTTTGTTCGCTTTTGTGGAGATCAATCGCCGTCCAAAAAACACCAGAGGATGAATGCCCGTGTTTATAAAAAGAGAAAAGAAAAGACAACTTTACGCACAGATAATAATTAATTAAATATCGAATCATTTTCCTAATTAATCTCATGTAGGGTATATGCGGGTGCCTCGTTACCGAAAGTGCTGCTAAAGCTAAGGCAAAAGGGAGAAAACCCATAAAAACTGCAGGGGCCATCAATCAGAGAATTTTGTACCTAACTATTGTACATCTCACAACCATCGGTGGGACCGAACTTACTAGATGCATAGTCCGGACGGTAGACGGATCGGATCGGCGAGGCCGATTATGCGGCATGATAGTACGATCGAACCTAAATGACGGGGGTTAAAGAAGGCATGTGGGCACTGGCGGGACCTAGGGAGGGGTCGGTTGTGGCGCGCCGCCCCACCTGAATTCCAAATCATGCATATGTTATTTTATCGACAATTCATGTCTCGGCCTCCCAAGTTCGAATTCTCGATCCGTCGTTCTGGGCGGGTTCGAGTCATCTCACGACAGCGAGGCCAGCCTCATACATATGAATAGCTAATTTATTTTCAGTGATAATCATGGATCATGCTCTCGAGAATTTAAATTAAGGTACGCACACACGTTTAGGGAAGGGGGCCAAAAAAAAAAAGGACCGGTTGGACGTTGGATAGCTCGATGGACCGGCGCTGTGTTTGCCATTTGGACCGTTTGAACCGCCCGGTAAGAGTAGATGGAAAAGCGCCATTTGTGTGCAAATGGATCGGGCGGAGCAGAAGGGATGTGACCATTGAAGTTTGCAACACATAGCTAAGATGGGTCGGGCCAAAACCGATCCGAAAATCCTTTTTGCCCGTTCTTGCTTTGTCGTGGAAATCCTCAAGCTCGATCGAGGCCACGACGTATGAAGAATTTCTCGCTTAGATCCGGCCAAATCTGAAAGGAAATTCATCAGGGCCTGAATGCATCGTCCAAGCCCGCATAGACGATGGTCGGTCGATGGTCGGAGAACGATCGGTTCTAATGTAAAGTTCCGTTTGTTTCGCAATAAAAAAAAATGATTTGAAAATTATTCTTCAAAAAATGCTTGTTTATATTGTCGAAGTTTGTTTGTAAAACAGACAAAAGTCTCCTTTTTTTTAATCCCACATAGGATGGAAGGAATAATACAAATCATTTTATTAGCTAGAAGGCTACTATAGTCTTTTAAATAAGGAAATAAGTAAGCGGGCTAGATCCCACAATATCCGCATGTGGGCGCGCGATTATTAGGCGCACTAAGGGGTCCCCACATTACCCGCTTGGAGAGGCTCGTTCTTTTCTCATTGTATATTCGACTAGTACGTTTATTTTATAACTCACTTCTTCATCTCATTCGTTAAATTTCCCGACATGTATCGCATAAAAGTAATTAGTCAATGGAAAAATATTTGCATTATCGATAACAAATCATGTCTAAATATTTTCATTAGGATAGGATATGATAAGAAATCTTAGGATTTTGTCATATCCTATCTACTGTTTAGTAAACTACGAATTTAAAGTCGGATAAGTAGAGGCAAGACGTGGCTAAGATCGTTCTATTTTCTTGAAATATTAGATCTTTTAGAATTTATTCAATGATGAGTTTTGATGAGTGAGTTATTGTTGAGTAGAGATTTATGCCTTTGAATTCAGGCATAACATTAACGGAGCACATCCCGCAAAATCGGGGATCTTGATTTAGAGTCGAATTCTTTGAAAATAACCCGCTGGCCTTGCTCGTTATTTTGTCAAGTGGAAAAATAAATGCTGAACACTCTAATTATTCGTGTTTCTTTCCCAAGTTAAAGATGCAGTAGATCGTCTAAGAGAGCGTTTTTGAATGTTTAAGAGAGCCATTTTTGAATGTCGAGACTCCTTTTGCAAGCTGATGATCAATCTCGAGTTCTTCATAACATGTTGAGACTCCTTTTGAATGTTGAAAATGTTCAAATGGTTAAAGAATAAGGAACGTGATCACATGTCATACCAAACATTCGATTAAATAACAAGACCGTGGAGATATTCAGTTTTGCGATTAGAGGCCCTAGTCTAGCATCACCGAAGAGGCGGCCATACTTGACATTTGCCACCATTGGAGAGGTGGCCCCCAACTAGAGGGGTGACCTAACGCAGAGGAGAGGAGGTGGTTGTGGGAAAAATTTAGTTCTTCTTGTGTTTGCTCTATTGAGAAATCCTATCTTGGAATATCCTATCCCCTCTCTTGGCATTTTTTTTTATCCTAGCTATACCCCCCTATAACTACCCTTTATCCTATCCTAGACAGCTATTAAACACAGGATAGGATAAAACATATCATATCTACATTTATATCCTGACAACTAAACGCAGCCTAAGTGTCTTTTTAGGTATATGCCAAAAGCAGCCTTAGTTACAAACATGTGTACGTATAGGCAAAAGTAGTAGAAGATGATCATTGAGACGAATATTGACCCTTTTTATTAAACAAGTGAGATTTGAGACTAGACTGGGGGTGATTGATTCCTGATCCAATCTAGTCCCACCCAGGAATAGGGAACCTAATTGGAAGGACTGGTTCCTAGTTTCTAGAACCCGAAACCAAACCAGTAGATTATTAATAGGGGTAAGAAATACGGACTATAATTTTAATATATAGATTAGAATTAGATTTACATTTATTAAATAAAAAGTAATTGGTCATGTCCAAGCAGTCCAATTGCCCCTTGGAATCAGGAATCGGATCAAATGGACCGATTTAGTCTAATTTTGAGCGGTTCTCGATTTGATTGATCCATATTACTTACCTTTACACTTGACTCAATATATGAATTCACAAAGCGAGGGAAAAGAAAACGCAGAGGAAATTGATAGTGCCAATTTTTTTTTTTTTTTGTGATTAAAGATGGTGACCTGGCTACAGAAGATGATTCCCTATATCGTGGGAAGGACAGCGTCATAGTTAAAAGAAAAAAAAAGGAAAAATATCTTGGTTAACGATTGATTAATCAAGTTAATCTAGGCCAAAAAGGAAATCACATTTACAGTGATTATATCTAACTATAATCAAAGTTAGCTATTTTTTTTTAGGTCAAAAGTTTAGCTAATTGATTATTGTGTTAAAATATGTCTCGAGTTTGAACTCGTAGATGAAATCGACCCGAGATGAATTGCTATTTACATGGACGTTCAAGTATCGAGCAAAGAAAGACGATACCTAATCTTAATTTCTTTGCTATTAGAATATGTAAAATAAAAAGGAAAAGTCCAGTCTTTGACTCTTTCACCGAATCACACGGGATATTTGTTCACGGTGGACTCTTCTTGAAGATAACAACAAGAAAGAAACAAAGAAGAAAAGAAGAGAGAAGACTTGCGTTCCTGTTTCTTGCAAAAAGTTGCGGTCAAGAAGGGAAGTCCGTGTTGCACTTTTGGTTGACCAAATATTTCGTAATGGCCCGTGTGAACTCAACAAGTGATATTAGAGCAAGGCGGAATAAATACATAACCCATACTTAGATCTTCCTTAGGAACTATCCGTGCATTTCAATCGAAAACTAAAAACATGCACCAAGAGGATTTGAAGGCTTACCTCAAGGAGCGCATCTGAAGGACCGGCTGGACGTTGGATAGTTCGAGGGGACCGGTGCGGTGTTTTTGCCATTTGGACCGTTTGAACCGCCCGGTACGAGTAGATGGAAAAGCGCCATTTGTGTGCAAATGGATCGGGCGGAGCAGAAGGGATGTGACCATTGAAGTTTGCAACACATAGCTAAGATGGGTCGGGCCAAAACCGATCCGAAAATCCTTTTTGCCTGTTCTTGCTTTGTCGTAGAAAACGAACGAATAAATAAACCCTTAAATCCTCAAGCTCGATCGAGGCCACGACGTATGAAGAATTTCCCGCTTAGACCCAGCCAAATCTGAAAGGAAATTCATCAGGGCCTGAATGCATCGTCCAAGCCCGCATAGACGATGGTCGGTCGATGGTCGGAGAACGATTGGTTTCTAATGTAAAGTTCCGTTTGTTTCGCGATAAAAAAAAAAGATTTGAAAATTATTCTTTAAAAAATGCTTGTTTGTATTGTTGAAGTTTGTTTGTAAAACAGACAAAAATGCCCATTTTTTCAATCCCACATAGGATGGAAGGAATAATACAAGTCATTTTATTAGCTAAAAGGTTACTATAATCTTTCAAATAAGGAAATAACCAAGTGGCTAGACCCTACAATACCCGCATGTGGGTGCGCGATTATTAGGCACACTAAGGAGTCCCCACAATATCCACCTGGAGAGGCTATTTTCATCAGGATAGGATATGATGAGAAATCTTGGGATTTTTTCATATTGTATCTACTGTTTGGTGAACTATGAATTTAAAGTCGGATAAGCAGAGCCAAAACATGGCTGAGATCATTCTATTTTGTTGAAATATTAGATGTTTCAGAATTTATTCAATAATAAGTTTTGATGAGTGAGTTATTGTTGAGTAGATATTTGTGCCATTTAAATTCAGGCATAACATTAACGAAGCATATCCCGCAGAATCGGGGGTCTTGATTTAGAGTTGAATTCTTTGAAAATAACCCACTGGCCTTGCTTGTTATTTTTGTCGAGTGGATAAATAAAGCTAAACACTCTAATTATTCGTGTTGTTTTCGCAAGTTAAAGATGCACTAGATTGTCTAAGAGAGCATTTTCGAATGTTCGAGAGAGCCATTTTGAATGTCAAAACCCCGTTTGCAATGATCAATCTCGAGTTTTTCATAAATGTCGAGACTCCTTTTGAATGTTGAAAATGTTCAAATGATTAAGAATAAGGAATGTGATCATATATCACACCAAACATTCGATTAAATAACAAGACTGTGGAGATATTCAGTTTTGCTGTTAGAGACCCTAGTCTGGCGTCTCCAAAGAGGCGGCCATCCTTGACATTCACTGCCACTAGAGTGGTGGCCCCCCAACTAGAGGGGTGACCCAACGCAAAGAGATGGGGGTGGTTATGGGAAAAACTTAGCTCTTTTTGTATTTGCTTTCTTGAGAAATCCTATCTTGGCATATCCTACCCCCTCCTCTGGCAGTTTTTTTTATCCTAGCTATATCCCCCTATAACTACCATTTATCCTATCTTCGACAGCTACTAAACACAGATAGTATAAAACATATCCTATCTAGATTTATATCCTAACAACCAAACACAATCTAAGTGTCTTTTTTGGTCTATGCCAAAAGTAGCCTTAGTTACAAACATGTGTACATATAGGCCAAAAGTATTGTAAGATGATTATTGAGACGAATATTGACCCTTTTTATTAAACAAGTGAGATTTGAGACTAGATTTGGGGTGATCGATTCCCGATCCAATCTAGTCCCACCCAAGAATGGGAATCATATTGGAGGGACTGGTTCCTAGTTTTTGGGACTCGAAACGAACCGTAGATTATTAATTGGGGTAAGCAATACGGACTTTAATTTTAATATATAGATTAGAATTAGATTTACATTTATGATATAAAAATAATTGGTCATGTTCAAGCGTCCAATTGCCCCTTGAAATTGGGAATTGGACCAAATGGACCGTTTTGGTTTGATTTTTGAGCGGTTCTCGATTTTGATCGATCCGTATTACTTACCCTTAAACTAGACTCAATATATGAATTCACAAAGGGAGAGAATAGAAAACGCACTAAGGAAATTGATAGTGCCAGTTCTTCTCTTTTTTTTTTTTGTGATTAAAGATGGTGACGTGGCTACAGAAGATGATGCCCTATATCGTGGAAAGGACAGCGTCATAGTTAAAAAAAAAAAAAGGAACAATATCTTGGTTAACGATTGATTAATCAAGTTAATCTAGGCCAAAAAGGAAATCACATTTACAGTGATTATATCTAACTATAATCAAGTTTAGCTATTTTTTTGGGGTCAGGAGTTTAGCCAATTGATTGTTGTGTTAGAATATGTCTCGAATTTGAACTCGCGGACGAAATCGACCCGAGATGAGTTGCTATTTACGTGGACGTTCAAGTATTGAGCAAAGAGAGCGATACCTAATCTTTCTTTGCTATTAAAATATGTAAAATAAAAAGGAAAAGTCCAATCTTTGACTCTTTCACCGAATCACATGGGATATTTGTTCACGGTGGACTCTTCTTGAAGATAACAACAAGAAAGAAACGAAGGAGAAAAGAAAGAC
The DNA here is from genome assembly GCA_019149425.1 of Psidium friedrichsthalianum. Taxonomy (NCBI): domain Eukaryota; kingdom Viridiplantae; phylum Streptophyta; class Magnoliopsida; order Myrtales; family Myrtaceae; genus Psidium; species Psidium friedrichsthalianum. Next base: position 15,682 of record JAGVVM010005959.1, read on the forward strand.
AAGATTGCATTCCCGTTTCTTGCGAAAAGTTGCGGTCAAGAAGGGAAGTCCGTGTTGCACTTTTGGTTGACCAAATATTTCGAAATTGCCCGTGTGAACCCAACAAGTGATATCAGGACAAGGCGGCGGAATAAATACGTAACTCATACGTGGATCTTCTTTAATATTATCCGTGCATTCAATCGAAAATTAAAAACATGCATCAAGAAGGTTCAAAGGCTTATCTCAAAAAAACACGTCTGAAACTCCACAAATGTTGAGTCTCTAGTTCTGACACACTATCAATTGCGCAGTGATGGAAGACGAAGCTCGCGGACGTTCTTCTCGATTGTGCTAGCAATCCTTGAGAGGCGATGAACGAAGCTTGGTCTTGGATTACAAACGGCTCACGACCCTAAAGTGTTTCGTGCGAAAATAATTCTCTTCTAATCCGAATATAAGTTGGCTTGCTTGTCCTTCTCTGCTTTGGATATATATATCGTTCTTTTGTCTTCAGTGTTAGAAAAAGTCTTGAAGAGCCGTTTCTTCACAAGTGCTTGACGGTGGACATTCTTGTGAAATTACATCAAATATTCAAGTATCGAAGCCGATTAAATTTTATGGTAGGATTTGTGTAATTCCTTAGTGAGATTGAGAGATCATTTCATGAGGAATTACACGACAAAACACTTGTGGAATATTGAATGTAATTAAGGTTAGAAAATACCGAGAGTGTTTGAGTGACTCGAATGTAGTTTGTAATTTTCATTGGGTCGCTTGTTTTATAGTAGAATTCGTTACTGCTCTTTTCATGAACGTAGATTTCTATGATCAAATCACGTACGTTTGATGTTTGATTTATTTATTATTTTATTTATTTTATTGTTCAATTTACTTGTTCCGCACAACACATCAGTTATTTTAACAATTATCAAGGGTTCGATTAGGGCAACGTACAATGTTTGGCGTTTGGGATACAAGGATAGGGCACACCTAAGCATGTAGATACATCAGGATGAGCTTGTTTGACAATTAAGTACGAGCAAATTTTGTTGGTCGAAATTCACAGTTGTTTGACTAATCAAAGAATAGTTTATACATGACCAATCACTCCGGTCTTTAGCACGTCAAAGCTCTCTTCTTGTTGGGCAAGTATACAGCTCATCACAGCACGTATAAAAGATAACGACATAAATAATTCTTGAATTTTGACCTAATATATAATATGATTTATGAACTTTAATTCAATGTGCAATATCGTTCATAACTTTTAATCGGTTCAATGTGATTTGTAAACTTTTGATACATCTTCAATTTAGGCCATGGACTCTATGAAAATGTCTACTGTTATTGATGTGCTTGAATCAATCAAAGAACGACATTTAATATTTTCATTCAATAATAGTAACTAAATCGAACACACACGCGCGCATATGTATATATCAAAAGTCTAAATATCACGTTGAACAAATCAAATATCATGATCCACGTTATATTGAGCTGAGCCAAAGTTCAATGACTATTTACGTCATTCACCGAGGCATAAACCATTGAATGCATTTGCCAACGCAGTGGTGACGTCTAAGCTCGTGCGGGCCTTTATATACGAGCCTCTTCACTCGAACCCGCACTCAAAGAGAGAGAGAGAGAGAGAGACCGCACTCAAACTTAGAGAGAGAGAGAGAGAGATGGCGTTGACAGAGAAGCAAGAGGTGTTGGTGAAGGAGTCATGGGAGATACTGAAGCAAAACGTTCCTGAGTACAGCATGTGCTTGTTCCTAAGGTGAGTTTCAGAGATGGGAGATGGCGATTGCTATCGATTTCTTGCTGTGTGTGATTGGAATTGCGTGTGTATGTGTTCTCTAAAGTTCAAATGGTTTGTGGGCTCATGCACGAACATTGTGTGTGTGTCTGTGTGTATAAAGGATAATGGAGGTTGCCCCGGGAGCGAAGAACATGTTCTCCTTCCTCAGGGATTCGGACGAGATCCCCCAGAACAACCCCAAGCTCCAAGCTCACGCCATGAAGGTCTTCAGGCTGGTTTGTCTCTCTCTCTCTCTCGAACCCTTGTGTTTTTCGGGCACCATCCCTTTCGCTAATCAGATCTCTCCCGGCCCTCCGCCCCGTGATTTCCCTCATTATTCCGTCTTGGACAGACGTGCGAGTCAGTCGTCCAACTCCGTGAGTGCGGCGCAGTGGCGATCGCAGGTTCGACCATGAAGCGCTTGGGCTCCGTTCACCTGAAGATTGGAGTCACCGACAGCCACTTCGACGTCCGTAACACACGTGCTTTCGAGCTTGACCTGACCATTAATCATCTTCATTTAGACTACTGTTGGCCAATTAAAATGGTTTGTGAATCAGGTGGTGAGGGAGGCGCTGCTGAGGACGATCGAGGAGGCGATGGGAGAGAAGTGGAGCGAAGAGATGGAGGGTGCGTGGGGTGAAGGCTATGACCAGTTGGCTGCAGCCATCCAAGCAGAAATGAAGGTCAACGACGACGCAGCCCCGACCGCTAATTAACTGTTCGGATTTTTATTACGTTCGCCGCCATTGGTCGGTCGTCGTAGGTATATGATCTTTTTGATGTACGGAGCGCGCGCGAGAGAGAGAGAGAAATTATGTATGATTTTATGTACGACGCCCTTATGAGATATGAAATGATTGGGTTAATAATTCGTGGATTGAGAATTATAGTGAGATCATCTCTTTATCTTCAGTGATTATTCTTTGCTCAGGCCCACTGCTTTTCAGGGATGACTTCGAGCCATGAGAGCTTCCCACCCTTCATCTTGTAATGTTTGTGTTAAGAGAATAGTAAAATTCGACTTTGACTAACGAAGAAAATTAGTTTCACTTGGGACTTGGATTTCTACTTGGCATGTATGGTGATAGATTGGTCAAAAAGAGGGCTATGAAGATAATAGTCCAACTGGTATTGAAGATAAAGTAGCATTCAAATTGAAATTATTTCCTAAATTGAATGCCCTTTTGAAATCGCCATCGAAGAGTAAATAGGCTCGTCAAAGCAGTCTTTTTTTTTTCTCTATTGAAGTCGGCAAGCATGGGTCAAAGTTAAAAGACAAGGGTGGAGTTGATTAGAGAAAGAGAAAGCAATACTTTCTCTGAGGCGGTGAACTATGGCCATGACTTCTTATAAATATGTGGGGAAAAGCTTACATAGTCAAGCATGTGTTTTTTGTGTCAACCTTATGCAAAAGGCATTTTGAATATTACTCTCTTCTTGGAGTATTTGAGTCGTCTTCTCATCAAAACCTTCAAAGTTTCTTTATCCTTTTGATTCTATAGTTTGATTTAAAGTTCAAAAGTTAAGTATTGCCGTTACATCAAAAAATGCCTCCGTGAGTTGATTCCAATTTATATATATATTATATATTATATATTATATATATATATATATATATATTATTTCTCCCCCTAGTCGAGTCATTCTTGCCCTCACGCCATCCTAGAAGCCTACCAACAACTGCTTTTTGTCTAGACCCTCATTGCCACGGCGATCACTTCCCACCCTCGTCGGACCGGATCGTTGCGAATATACTATCTCTATTGGGATGCCCATCAAACATCCGACATCTTAAGCAGATTTTTAATGGTTGTCATCGATAGATCTTTTACGGTAGGTAAATGTGTCACACGGATACAAGTTTGAAATTTTTTGTGTCACAGAAAAAAGTTTACGATGCCACATTGCGCATAATTGGGATTTTTAGTGGTTTTTGCCCTTAAAAGAAAGCTTTAGACTGAACATATTCAATTACACTCATTATTATTCCGAAATGTAAATCCATGAGTTATGAATCAAATGAGATATGTTAAAGGCTCCACAGCATGCCATACTAAATTTCGGTGTGGGAGAAGTCGGAACGACAAATTACGAGTGGACCACATTATAATTGAATTTATTTTCTTTCTTCCTTTTTTCAGCTAAAAATTAAAAGTGGATCGATCTGTACAATCTATATATATTATTAATCCCGTAAAAAAAAAAATAAGAGAGAGAGAGGAACAATTGATTACGTTGGTCATGTGCGCCCACGTTCACGAACTCACCAGCCATGTTAGGTTCGTCAATGCAAGAGTGTCAAAATGTGGACGCTTGACTTTCATTTAATTTTTCATATTCCCATTTAAAATCCAGAATTAATTCTTTATCACCTATGAAAAATTGCTTTGTTTATTCTGTGTCTTCACAGGCTAGTGACCCTCGACCAAAGTAATTAAGGGCTTATTTGGTAACATTTCTATTCCCTAGAACAAAAAAGGATCGGAAACATATTTGGTAACGGAAATGATTCTGATTCTGATTCTTTCTGCTCTCAAGAATATTTTTGGACCAATTTTGAGAAACAAGAAAAAGTTGTTTCTTAAGAAAAAGAACATTTTTGAGAATAAAAAATGCAACGATAGTATTTTCTCAATTTTGTCAAGCGCCTACGAGGAGTGGGTCGGGTCAACCCGACTTGGTCAGGATAAATTTTATTTTTAAATAAAATTTTGAAAATTGATTTAAAAAATTAAAATAATCAAAAAAATTCTAAAAATCCAAAATGTAAATTTCATAAAAATTCTAAAAAAATTGAAAAATCAGAAAAAAATTCCAAAAAACTCAAAAATTAGGAGATAGGTCCATTTCAGCTGGTCAATCCTTATTTTGGTGATTTTCCTTCCTATTTCTCCCAAATGACAATTTTGCCCCTTATGGAAAAATCATTCCGAAAATTTCCCAAATATCTCAAAAGTAGGAAAATGGTCCATTTAACTGGCCAATCCCGTTTCTAGTGATTTTGTCCTTTGATTTTTTTTCTAAACCTTGCTTGATTTATTGTCGAGTATATGAATACATTAGTGATCATCTGCATATGAAGCATCTCTATTTTGACCAAAAAATGTCCACGGGGCAAGAGAATCACAATTATGGCGTCTAAAAAAAGTCATCAAATGTGATTATGTAATTATTTAATTTAAATGACAAATTGGGAAGAGAAATCATTTTCTAGAATAGAAATTTTATGCAGTTACCAAACGCGTTTCTGTTCTAGAACAGAAATTTTATATAGTTACTAAACGCGTTTTGATTCTCTAAAACTCATTTAGATAACAGAATAAAAAAATTGATTCTAATTAGAATCACTTTTTTAGAACAGAAACGTTACCAAATAGGCCATAAGTGACAGACGTGAGTCTCCCCCGACGTGTCATTGGTTATCTAATCTTTGTCAGTTTAAATGTACATGCCACTTCCCGACCAAAAAAGAAAGAAAGAAAGGGTATTTTGGTCTGTTAATTGAAAAAGGAGTGTTTAGCCAAAACGGCAGTGGAAATAGCGCCGCTCATGAAAAATTTGCTTTGTTTATACTGTCTCTTCACATGCTAGCGACCGTCGACCAAGGTAATTAAGGGACGGACATGAGTTTCCCTCGACGTGTCGTTAGTTATCTATGCACATGCCACTTTCATTCGATAAGAGTTATATACTTAATTAATGCGACGGATGAGATAATTAATAATCATGTAATCGAGAAAAAAACACCGTCAACCTACCATTACCTTTTCTGGATTTAAAAATTCCTCTCATAGTTTTTTAACATTTTTAGCTTCAAATACTTTACTCGACGGTCGGATATGGTGATGCTGAGATATTTCAGGGGAAAGCACAGAGCTATTTAATGTGAAAAGATCTCAGTCATGATATAGATGATTTAAGATGTTTTATGCAACTATTTCCAATTGAATGATCCCTTTGCTTCTTGGAATAGGAAAAATTATTCAAAAGTCTTAACACATTTGGACGGTGTTCAATTCAGTCCTAAACCTTTTAATTTGGTCAATTAGTCCCAAATCTTTTGATAATTTGTCAACTTTAGTCGGATATCGATTACGTGGACATTGATTGTCTTACATGGTGCGATCGATGCTGGCGTAGACAATTTAATTAAAAAAATATGAATTCTTAAAGCAAATCTTGTATTTATTTTCTTTTCTTTCTGTTTACTTTACTATTTCCTCTTCCTTGAAGGGCTGGCGATGGCCGTCGTGACCTTCACCTTTGTGCGAAGCAAGGACCTTTGCAGCCTTAGCTAGTGTGCACGAGGAGGGTTTGCCACAACCTTCCCTCGTAAAGAGGCAAAGGCCGTATTAGCCCTTGCCTAATGGGCAATATGGGCTTGGTGACCCTCGCCGGTGGCAGGTGGGGGCGTTGTAGCTCTCGCCTTTGGTTGTTTCGCCATAGCCGAAATTCCAACGACCCGGCTAGCGCATGGGAGAAGAAAAACATTAAGAAGAAAGAAAAGAAAAGAGAAAAAAAAGTCTAAAATAATCTTTTTCTATTAAAATTATAAAAGCTATCCACGTCACATTGACCTGTAGCATGTATGATCCGCAGTGTCTACATCATCATTTCTGATCAAAATTGGTTGGAATGAAATTGACAAATTGTTAAAAAAAAATTTATGACTGAATTGGTCAAATTAAAAGGTTTATAGATGGATTGGCTGTCGTACAATAAATGTAGGTTTTTGCCATGATAAAACTCCAATTGGTATGGCAATGATAAATTTACCCAAAACTAATTTTTGATTCATCAAAAAACCTCAAAATAATGAACTCCTAATATATTTACTCTCCGTTAACTTCCGTCGAATTTTATCGTGAAATTTCCAAATTGGATGATACATAAACAATTTGACATGTGCAAGCCCACAAGGAAATTTATATCAATTTGGGGTAACTTTGTCAAGGTGTATCGGGTTTGAGATTTTTGGTGATCTATAAATTAGTTTGGGTTAAATTCTTTATAGGTATACCAATTTAGAGTTTTGGTGGTATTAATCCATGAATTTATGAATGCTGGATAATTTTACCTCTGGAGAGCATCTTGAGAAAGATGGGACTTCATAAAATGCCAAACTTAGACTACGGACTAATAACGCAAAGAGAAAATAATTACGAAGTCTTTTGGACACTCATGCCCCAGATTCATGGCTAATTACCGTTATAATTACTCGATCTTCTAACTTCATTATACAGTCGTTACTGCAAAGACCCTTGCCCACGTGGCCACAATCGTACACCTCGCGCTCACACAAAACCTCTTTCTGATTCGCCAATGAGATCCCCCCCGCAGGGGGGGAAGGAAAGCCTATTGCCATCGGCCCAGCCAATCACGAGCTGACACGTCTCGACTGTCGCGAAACTAAATTCAAACGCTTGGGAGTTCTCGCCAAACGAAACGCCAAATGCCCCAAATGAAACGTCGGGGGCAGTTTCGTTTACGATGTTTCGTCCCCACTTGTCGATGTTTTTCCATCAATTCCCTAAGATTTTATGGTCTTTTACGACTAGCCCCCACAAATTGACGTTTTCCATTTGGAGCCCCGAATTCAAGATTTTTTTGCCGTTTTCGTATTGAGGGATGGAGGAAAAAGTTTACAATCTATGAGATGAGAGATAAATAACTTTGGTCTCGTGAACGCTTTATCTCAAAGAGAATAGTCATATAAATTTTTTTTTGCCGAATTCGTGCTCAAATCTTCGCGCCACCGAACACGACGATCACCTCTTCTATCATGTGATTTTGAATCTATCATATTTTATAAATTTTAATAATCATAATCATTTTGAAGTTTCATTTTCCTTCTTACATAGGCTATCTTTCGAAGTCACTTCATGCGCACTTTAATATGTTCTTATGGATGGTCATGGAGGGGCTAGCCCATCTTTATTTTGATTGCAACCCGGAGCATTAGCAATGTTCAATAGAGAGGTGTTGACTTATCCTTTCAAACCTATCTCTTTCATTAATAACTATTTTGATCCTGTATTTTTTTAATTTAAAGAAATATATATTCACTTGTCTCTTGAAATTAAAAGAGTAAAATTAAGAGAATAGTTCATTTATATCTTTACGTTTGAATTAAAGATTAGATATGAGTTACAATAACCTATCAATTATGTGACGATTCTTGCACACATGGAAAAGTTTGTATCTCTCTTTCATTTTATTTTGTCTTCGTCTTTTCCCACTGATTGGGGGTTTGATTTAAGTCGATTTAAAAGACCATGAGAAAGAGAAAAGGGGAGGGGGTCACTGTACTTGGTGCCTCAGCTTGGACGACGAATTGAGTCCATTGACAAAGCAGTGAAACAGGAAAATAATAACAATCTGGGTACCAAAAAGTAAGATAACCGCGAAAATAAAGGGCTATTGAAGAAAAGATATTAGAATAAGCGGGTCCCCTATTAAAAAATTCTTTTGGCGACAGTAACAGCTACGTGCGCTCTCTCCCTCCGGTCGCCTTCTCGTCGTCCTCCGCACCTGCAACTGCAACTGCAGCTGCAGCTCCTCCTCATTTCCATTTCACTGGACCTCTCTCTTCTCTCTCTCTCTCTAGCCGTCCAGTGAGGTTGAAAGGCGGCGAGCTCTATGAATTGGCTGAAGATTGACAGCAAATGTTCAGCTACAACAAGCAGAATTCCGATAAATTGGGAGAGAGATTCGATTCCAGCTCTCCGACCTTAAGGCTCTTCAGGTCTCTCCTTGCTCTCTCTCTACGTCTCGTCTCTTTCTAAATACGCTTTGTTTTACGTCCTCAAGTTTCACAAAATATTTGCATCTGCTGTTCCATTGATGAAACTGCTTCGCTGCTTCCTGATTTTGACTCTCGCTGTCTCTCGCCGGCAA
>JAGVVM010005960.1:0-35537 GCA_019149425.1 Psidium friedrichsthalianum
GTGATTATTTTCCGTTATTGTTGGTTGATTTCTTAACAAAGAAACACGGGAACAGATTGCCCAGATGGTAACTCTTGGGTGGTGAAGACTGTGATAGCCAAAAGCAACATGTGGCTTAATGCTGGCGACGTTTGAGGAAAAATTCATATGGTATATGAACTCTGGAGGCTTTCAGGAGCCTCTTGTCGAAATGTGTGACAACAATCTGAAGAGCTTTTGTTCTCTGCTCATGTACTCTACAAACCGGCTTGTCATGCTCTCGTCGGACAATGTCTCGTTGGTGCGACTGCGTACCATGGTTCACTATATCAAACCCAAAAAATTCAATAAGGTGTTATGATGTTTGTAGAATCTTTCGTAGACGTTGTTTATAATGGATAGCTTGAGAAACTCGACAGCCTTCCTATTCTTTTGAAATGCGATGTCGTCTGAGCACGGAGGTTCTGTGATTCTTTTTCTCACTGTTGCCTTGCACTGATTTTATCACCTTAGTTCTTCTTTATCGTGGCGTTTAGGCCCAAAGATGAAGCCCTCTGAAGCAAGGTGACTCATTTGAATGGCACAGGAGGTGGTGTTTTACAATTCGGTTTTCTCTTATGGTTTTCGTCTCTTGCTCATTTGCAATGAGCAGCACATATTTTGGACGTTCAGCTGCGTATTTGTGTTAACCTATAACATGAGTATGATGTATCAAGTGCACGATTTAACCTGACGATGACAATGACTTGTGAAACAGCTTTTTCCTTTTTACTTATGTCCACGAAACGATTTAAAATTTTTAAATATTTCTCTTTTTCTTTCTTTTATGAAAACTCGATAGGAGTGACACAATTTAGCCTGAAATTTAAATAATTGAAGAAACTGTCATCCAAAAAATGATATGTTGGTCATGTCTATTAGTTGGACCGAATGATGTAGGTTTTGCCCTTTTTCTTTCGAATAAGTTCATTATGCACTTATTAAACATCTTAATATTTTGGACCAATACAAACAATATATCTACTTATATGTTCTCCTATTTCTCTTCTTTCTATGTTTTACTATACTCATGGACACAAAGCACTTTTTGGGGTCAATTTTTTAATTATTTTTTTTTTTTGTTTTTTTTCAGCAGGTCATCATTATTTAGTTAAGTAAAATTAAATCATTAAAAATACAACATCCTGAAATCCCTCTCCTTGTAATTTTTAAACACCTTACCTTACTCATTTCATAATTCTAAGCTCCATATCATAGTGTTATTCACTTTAAAAAGGTTATTATACAATAATTTTTCCGTACCGCATAAGTATTGTTGTTACACATAGTTAATATATAGTCAGTCCAATGCTGGCGACAATTTCTATTTCACAAGCATTTAATTTAAATAAAAAATGATTTCTCTGTACACATTATTAGGGGTATGGGGACAGATTAAATTTTTTTTTTTTTTTTTTTTTTTTTTTCGTTCTAACCAAACATAACATTCGTGCATAGTAAAGTCTTCAGTTACATTATAATTATTTACAAATATTTCTATGTCATATTCTAAAACAAAGTTAATTTTACCCACCGACTTATTTGTCAGACATGATCAATTCTCGTGTGACACTTATTATATACTCTACTCTCTACGCGAGTTGATGTCTTGCCCAAAAGAAAATAATAATTTTTTTTCCCTACACTAATCCACACTTTTTTTTTTTAATCAAAGCACATAACCCTTCTAATATTTCTATCCAAATCCCTTCCAAGTCCGGAGTTCGACTCAATATTTGGCCACACATCAAATTTTATGGTTGTGTGGGGGCGTCATTGGATGTAAATAATGCTCGTGGACACCCATCGTTCAATACTCTTAATAGTGAATATGGGAGAGATTCCACAAACTGCTTTGCTTGTTTGGAACGCAGCTTTTATTTTAAGTGTAATTTTGTGGCTCATCCAGATGGGTCATTTGCTCGACCAAGTTTTGCTTCAAGTTATTCTGTGGTTGACCACGGTCCACACCTTCAACGGTGTCTGATGGCCACATAAGCTAAATTTGTTTGTATTTGGTACCAAAGGGAGTTGATTACCAATTAACTCGACTTAGAAATTATAAAAAGTACAGTACTTGATTATAAAAGTAGTAATCTTATATGGACTAGCACAGAACCCTTGTCCATTAAAATTCTCCTCTCATGCGATCTCCTCGCCAGATCTGCAATGCAAGGGCCCCACACAACCACCCTCCCGCCTCAACGAAGGGATCTCAACCCTTCACCCACATGCCACCGAGGGTTTTTGTGGCATCAACCCCTAACCAATGGCCCGCCAGCCTCATCCCCTTTGACCAAAAATAAAGAAATAATAAAGAAAAAAATTCAAATATTATTTAAACATTATTCGCATCATCACTGACCGGCAACGTAAGATGATTTAAATCCAGTCAGCGATTCCGACCAAAGTTGATAATATAAAAGATTTGTGACTCATTGGACAAAAGTGAAAGATTTTTTTTTACTAAACTGGATAAAATGAATAAAATTTAGGACTTTATAGACATTTTCCCATCATTTATCATTTCACTCCCATTGGTCAACAAAAGCAAAAAGATCAATAGGTAAATTAATCTTTCTATTTTTATATTTAAAGGTCAAGCTTCACCAGCAGAGAAATAAAGAGGAGCTAATAAAAGAAAAAAAGGAGGGGGGTGCAGGAACGAGGAAATGTGGGATTGGGGGGGGGGCAGCTTTCCAAATGGGTCAAAAAAGGGGGAAGGTGGGGCAGGGGAGTAAGACAAAGAGAAGGGGAGATACCCCGAGGCTTGTGGGCATCCAAAACAAATGTATCAGGGAGAAAATGGAGTGGAGAGGAGGGTGAGAGAGTGGGGAAGTGCAAAGGGGTGACGAGGGGAGAAGGAGAGGGGGGGAAGATAGGGAGGACAGATGTTCCGAAAGAGTCGTTGTAAACACTTGTGCTTCCAACACTTTTATGGTCGGAACTTAGCCAACTCTTAACAGTATGCAGAGGGCTTGACAAGCATTTAAAAAGTGGACCACACAATATACTATAAGCTATCCTCCAATTCTTATCTCTATAGTTTTTTTACTTTTTAACTTTCTTCTCCCTCCCCTATCGACTTTACATGTAACGAAAGTGAATACCATCTAGAAAAGTACCGCTGATATCGGGGAAAAAAAAAGAAACACGATAAATTATTTTACTTGGCCTTGTCCCGATAAATTACATGTCATTCGATCATTCTAAATTCCGCAATTATCCCGTCTGGAGACTATCAAAACGAAAAGAGCAGGCACCCTTCCAGCAGTTGTGTCATACTTGTAAATTGGTTTACATGCCGTCTCAATTCATTCACATCAATCATACACGCGTTAGGATTTGATGTAAAAAAAGCGAGACATATTTATTTACAAGTCTGACACAATCTTGCTGGAAGGTGGGCCTTTCACCTTTTTTTCGATTATTATAGCTAATTATGAATTGATTCTTAAAGTATACTGTGACATTTTAATGGAGGTGTTTGATTTATCGGTAAATCCTATAAGAGATTTTATCTGTGTTTTCTTCACTTTTTTTGCACACCTTTTTTTTTTTTTTTTTTTTTTCGCCCCCAGAGGCGATATCAGCGGGTACTTTTTATATTCTTATTCACTTCCCGGTTATACATGTAAATTGGTCGTATAGTGTTAAGATGAGGCTGAATTTAACCTTTCAATACTCTATAGCTAATATTGGGGATGCTTATATTATATTTGTGGTGGTTGCTTTCTTAATTGCCTTGTTCCCTCTGCTACTAGTTTTCAGATGTTTGCTACGGTTTTCCATAAAAGGTTTGGAGCACCCAAATTTTGTACACAACAACGCTCTTTTTTTTTCTGAATGTACTGTTTAACCATTGATATTTTTTTTAATTGCAACAAGCTTCTCGGGGACTTCTGCAGTCCATGGATCCTTTGGAAGCTGCCAATCCCTTCTCCAAATTCTCGGTGAAATGCCCATTATTATTTCGTGCTCAATTTTCTCGCTTGGTGAAGCGTTGACCTTTAAATATAAATAGAAAGATTAATTACCCTATTTGATCTTTTTGGCTTTTGTTTGCCAATTGCGGAGTGAAATGATGGAATTGAACTGGGAAAATTGTCTATTACAGACCTAAATTTATTGCATTTTAATCCAGTTTAGTAAAAAAATCTTTCACTTTTGTCCATTGAGTCACAAATCTTTTCATATTATCAACTTTGGTCGGAAATCGCCTTGACGTGGACTTTAATCATCTTACGTGGCCGTCAGTGATGATGCGAATTAATGTTTAATAATAGTTGAATATTTTTTCTTTATTATTTCTTTTCTTTTTTGTGTTCAAAGGGCTAGTGAGGCTGTGCGGCCCATTGGTTGAGGGTTGAATGTCCACGAACAGAAAACCCTCAAAGGTGGCTGTGGGTGAGTGTTTGAGAATATCCCTTCGTTGAGGCCGGCGAGGGTGTTGGGAGCCCTTGCCCTTGCCAGATCTGCGAGAGATCGCGAGAGTAGAAAATTTAATGGACAAGGTTCTGTTCCTAGGTCCATTAACGAATTATGACCTTTTTATTTCAAGTACTTAACTTTTAAAAAAAAATATTTCTAGTCGAGTTAATTTGTGTAAGTGCACTCCCTTTGGTACCAAATACAAACACAATTTAGCTTATGTGGCCATCCTATACACCGTTGAAGTGTGACGTGGTATCAACACAGAATAACTTGAAGCAAAACTTTGTCGAGCAAATGATCCCATCTGATAGTAGCCACAAAATTAACTTAAAATAAACGCTGGTCAAACAAGCAGTGGATCTCCTGCCCATTCACTATTAAGTATGAACGATGGATGTCCACGAGCATCATCCAATGACCACATCAACTAAATTTGGCCAATATTGATGTCGGACTGACTTTAAGGATTTGATTAGAAATATTAGAAGTTATGTGCTTTGATTAAAAAAGTAGTGATAGTGTAGGGAAAAAAAATTATTATTTTTCTTTTGCAAGACATCAACGTAGTAATAAGTGTCACAGATATTTGATCATGTTTGACATAATAAGTCGTAAAATTAACTTTGTAGAATGACTAGAAATTTATTTGTATAAATTTAATAATGTAAATACTTTACTAGGCACGTTTTATGTGGTAGAACGAAAAAAAAAATTTAATCTGTCCATACAATAATGTGTACAGAGAAATTCATTTAAAATGCTTGAAATAGAAATTTGTCGGCAGTCATTGACTGACTATATATTAACTATGCTACACACAATACATTATGCGGTACAAATTATGTATAACCTTTAACGTGAATCAACACTATGATATGAGCTTAGAATTATAAATGTAGTAAAAACAAGATTCAGGGATAATTTACTTAACTAAATAATGATGCTGCTTAAAAATGACAAAGTGCTTGTGTCCATGATATAGTAACATAGAACATATAAGATATATTTTTTTTTGGTCAAAATATAAGATGTTTAATAAGTGCATAATGAACTTATCGAAGACAAGGGAACCTACATCATTCGGTCAACTAATAGATGACACATATCATTTTTGGATGACATTTTCTTCAATTATTTAAATTTCATGGCTATTGTCACTACCATGGTTCTAAAGAAATATTAAAATTTTAAATTCGTTCGTGACATAGTAAAGTGTTCAAGTCATTGTCGTCGGTAAATCGGCACTTGATAACATACTCATGTTTAGGTTAACAAAATCGCACGTGCCGTCCATGTGCTATGCAAATGAGGAGAGAGACCCGATTTGTAAACCCACCTCTGGGCCATTCGAATGAGTCCTTGCTTCGTGGGCTTCATCTTTGGGCCTACGAAAGAAGAACTAGTTGATAATCGTGCACGGGTGAACAAGATTCAGCTCAGTGCTGGCTCGCGATTCTAGAGCGAGTTCAAGTGATCTATGATTTTGGTTACGTCTCGACTCGGTTTGTGTAAATTAAAGCCTGACGAAAATAAAATTTCTTAACCCAACATAATAATCAATTACTTAATTAATGCGTATAATTATAAATTTCCACAGGATCTCTCATCCAAATTTTGTTGTCGAGAAAGAGGAAAACATTTTCCTGAACTTTCTAATTTAAGTAAAGATTTTCCGTTAACTAGGAGAATATTTTTGTTGAATTATTTTTCTAAGCGATCCAAATACTGAAAAATGGGAAAAAAAAATGTCCAAAAAAATTCCGCGAAACAAGCGAAGCATAAGAATTTCGGGATTTTCTTGTTGATGAAGATCGGCTTGTAAAGAGATTCCCACTTCATTCCCTCGAGAGAGAATTCCCCCCAAGTTATGAGGAATGATGTTGAAAATAGAAGTTGGGAAATGCTAGGGGAGAAGGGTTATCATCAGCTATAATTCCAAGATTACATACCACAGCACAATTCTTTCCCTTAATCTAGGACTAGGACAAATAGCAAAAAGATCATTAAACGATCTCTGTTTGGTTTTCACACCACTTTCCACTTTTATTTCAAGAACATTAAGGACATGGGAACGGTGTAGTTCGGACGATTAAATTCCTCATTCTTCTATGATAATTTTCAACATTACCTTTCAATGACGGATATAACTTTTAACACCACCTTCAAGCCTTTTAAATAAAGTACAACGCTCTACCGTTGAAACAAATCATGAGCAAGTCATTAACAATCCTACGTGACAGCCTGCAAGTAATTTTGTAACATGCATAGTTGCTGCGTCATTGAATGGAGTGCATAAATTATTCAAGTCTTTGATTAAAAAATTGATTTTATGATAACTCCCAAATCTAGGGTTAAACTTAAGTGAAAAAAGGAGGATGTTTCTTCATTCACACTGCGATTGTGGGTACCAAACTGTCGATTATGGAATTCACAATCATAGTAGAGGGAAGTGGTGGTGAGTTTGAGAGAGAGCTTTCTAAATGTTCTTCTTTTTCACTTAGGGCTGGGTGGCTGTTACTTTTGACATTTGACTTTTTGTAGAATGTGGGGAGCCGGCACTTTAACTTTTACTTAATCAAAATACTCAAACTCTCAAGTAGAAACTTGCATATATTATATTTATGATTTCTTAGGTAGATGTAACTAATGCTTCCTTTACAATTGCTTGAGAATCTAAACTGTCCCACTACTTTTCTTTTGGGTTAATATCACAAAAATCTTAAACTGGTACACATGTAATGAATTTACCTCAAATTAATTTTTCAACTATAAAAAATCTCAAATTGATACAACTGTGACAAATTATGGCCAAACTAATTTTTTACTACTAAAAATCATAAATTGGTACAACTGTGATAAATTCACTATCTGTTAGTTTCCGTTAAATTTTACCATTAAATTGCTAAGTTTGATGACACATGACAGTTGATGAGTGTACCAATTTTCGACTTTTATACTCTGTATCACATGTGTTCCATTTGAGGTTTTTTGTGGCATTAGTTTAATTTAATGAAAACTAATGGAGAGTAAATTTGTCATACATATACCAATTTGGGATTTTTGATGGTCAAAAAGTTAATTTAGGCTAAATTTGTCACAGTTGTATCAGCTTGGAATTTTTTATGATAAAAAATTAGTTGAGATAAATTTATCATAAGTATATTAGTTTAAGATTTTTCGTGATATTAACTCTTTCTTAAAAAAAATTTCTTTATTTTTTAAAATGTCCGTGTTGCTTATTGTCATTTTTTTTTTGGGTCAATTTTTACTAACATGGACCATTGAAGGTTAATGTTAGAGTATATATATAGTGTCACGATTCACTCTATGTTTAAATAACCACCACCAGAGTCAATGCTCCAAGCCCATACCAAGATGGTAAATTTGAGGCCAACTTGAGTTTGGAAGCTAAGTTACTGAAACGGCCCAAGTGGATGAAGTTGCTTTGACTACAGAACCATACCTGTCTGTTGGAGCGAATCGATGATCGAGCCGAGGGATGCCCCTTTATGGCAAGGCCAATCAACAATATGGAAAAAAAAAAAAAAGACTAAACCGTCGGACCTAAGATCTTAGTTTTCTTTGGCCAGTTCCTTCACCGGTGCACCTAGGTAGTTGACTTTCCCATCGCTATTCTGCCGATTGGGTGTAAAAAAGACCTAGGTGTATTTAAATTGATCGATGGTCCCTCCAATATGGTATTTAAGTTCATGATCGTATCTTGATCTCGTAAATTACCCAAACTAGGGTTGGGAAGATCTTTGAACGAAGCACTAATGGCTGGGAGAATGGAGTAGGGCCAGTGAAGTAGGATCGAGCGCAAAAGGTCGTACCACTATACTTCGGATTCTTGATTCTTCTTCTATCCAGTTACTAATTTAACGGAGGAATCAACGTCTGTCCTCAATCACAACTTCTAATGCACTATAAACACGCACATTCGAAAAAACTTCAAAGTTCAATGACCAACCAATTCAACCCCCCTCCAAACTATTAGGGTCTGTCCGCATCAACTCCGAGATGACGAGCTAGAATTTGGAAGGAAAAGAACTCTTCAAACCAATGATATTGAAGTTCCCAAGAAGATGCTCTAAACCTTAATTAGAGAAAAAAAAAAACAGATGCGAAAGTTAATACCTTGAAAAGAGATTTTTCTTTCGTCATACCTTGAACTTTTTTCAACAATAAGAGCCGAACGTTACTCAAGTAAGCTGTGAGATTTACATGTTTGCCATAACTACAACCTAACTAGGTTTTTAGGAACGGGGGAGTGGAAAACAAAGAATTCTAGCTTCTTTCCTATTAAAGCGGGTAAACTTATCTCACTGATTCTTCACACTTGTCCCCAATTCTATCACTCCTAAAAGAATTTACCCTGCAATACTTGAGTCCTTAAGTATTCCATCATAATAAACTAAATGAACAAAATCAAATAAAAAGTTTCTGTCCAAAACCGACCTGTATTGAAACTATGTGTTACCCAAAAAATTGGCCACGACTTGAACCGAATCCCGCATCTATCAATAAAAACATTTAACTTCAAATAAAACGAGTCCATGCTGACGTGGATTTGGCCTAACTTGCAATTGAAATCTTATATAGAAATGACCCACATTTAAATAGGAATTGTCTGATAAAAAAAAAGGAATTGAAATCGTAATCGATTTGACCCATTTATTGGACATCTCTAGTAAGTGAAACTAAGGTGACAAACGAGTTGGATTATCATGCACCCTTTTTTAAGATCGGCATGTTAGGGAAAGCGACAAAACTCAAA
Source organism: Psidium friedrichsthalianum (assembly GCA_019149425.1). Classification (NCBI taxonomy): domain Eukaryota; kingdom Viridiplantae; phylum Streptophyta; class Magnoliopsida; order Myrtales; family Myrtaceae; genus Psidium; species Psidium friedrichsthalianum. The sequence goes on from JAGVVM010005960.1 coordinate 9,230, forward strand.
GTTTTGGCTAGGTTAATTTTGCACAAGTCTTAAATCTCATGTAAGTATTTTAACTTTTATGAATTTATCTTAACGAATATAGAGAAAACTCTCTTTTTTCCCAGAGAAACGTCTAGAACCTTTTTTTAAAAATATTTTCACCAATATGTTTGAAGTTGTATGTTTCAAACTAACCGCACGGAGCATATGAATAGGTTAGTTAATACAAATAAAGAATTTAGCAACATTTTACAGCTTCAAGAGGCGGTGAATAAGGAGGGCGAAATTGGACCAAAACTAACTGGATCTACACCAGGAAGAAAAGATCAACACGACAGAACCATCTACAGCTTTTTACTCCTTAATTATAGGACAACCGAAACTAAATTTCGTAGTTTGTTAATCAAAGAGAAGAGGAAATAAGCAAGCAATACGCAGCACTTGGGTCACATCTGTTCGCCGAACTCAGAATTGCATTAAGAGCTCGACCGCCTTTTAGGATGCATGGACGTAGTAAAACAAAATCACGTTCCGTTGCTTAACCAGACATCTCAAGTAGAATTGGTTCCTGTGTAACGTGGTCAAGAACAGCAGAAGAACCAAGAGAGCAGCCAAGCGCCATGGGAAGCCCTCAACATCCGACTTGCCGTGGCAGCCAGAGGAAACTGTCATCTTCTTCTTACAGTCATCCGCAGTTGAATAACAACGAACAATTATCATGATGGCTAATGGAATTGCAGGAAGAACCCAACCCATGTTTTCTCCTGTTGACTTCACAGATAAAACGTAGGAGACATACCTTGGTAGGCATATTAAACATGACACGAGTCCTATAATTAGCAAAACCGCGCATGGCGAAGGTTGTTCGCTGAACATCTCAAAGAAAGAGAGATCGTTTCTGCTACGACTGTCGTAATGTGCCATACCAGAATGGCTAACTTGAAGAGTCCCGAGACAAAACGAACAAAGCTTTGTTGGTAAGGGAATGTTCGAGGCATGTGGCTGAATCAAACGTGTAGAAACTGAAATAGATGAGCGTCTATCTCAACTTGGACGAATCAACCTCGTCTAATTTTTTCAAGTTGAAATAGATGAAAAGAAATTTTTGCTTCTTACCTTTGCATAGACAGGAACGTTCTCCGAACGAACCCAAACGAACTCAAATCAGATGTTGGGTCTACAGCTTCGTTGAGATGTCCGTCAAATAAGGATGAGGAATCTCCTATTCATCGCATGGAGGATTTTGCTAAAAGGCTTATCAGGACTTGATCTTTTTCAATCATTTTGACACAAGAATGCGAGGAGAGAGAAGCATAATTTGGAAAGAAAAATTTGTGGCCAAAGATTGGTTGAAAGATGTTTCACTTTTGTCGGTTTAAGACCAGGAAAATTACACTAGAAGTCCTAATTTTTGTGTATGAAATGCAATCAAGGCCTAAATCTTTTAACTGGCTCAATTAAGTCATAATTTATTTAAAAAGTGCAACAAAGTAATTTCACTAAAAAATGCTTAAAATTGTGTACCTGTCACTCAAAAAGTGCTTATTTGATATCTTTAGATTGGAATTTACAACGTAACCGAGATTGGGTTGTTAGGATTTTTCATACCAGTTTTTTTTTTGGGGGGGGGGGGCCTGTTTCGTCTCATTAGGTTTTGTCCCGTAAAAAATCCATTCCAAAGAAATTGGGGAAAATTACCAAAAGTCCTAATCCTATTGTAATTGTGCCAATTCAGGCCTATTTTTTTTTCCAATTGAATGCTAAACCTTTTAAAATTATATCATTTAATCAATTTGACTGGCCAGTACTGATGGGTAATTTTTTAATAATTTTTGAATTTTTTGAATTATTTTTATAATTATTTTTATTTTTATTTTACTTTATTTTTAGGGTTTGGGTTGGCAGCCTTGCCGGCCACCAGCTGAAGGCAGGTGAGGTCGCCGGCCCCCTGGGCAAGGGTTGGGAGCCCTCACCTGACAACCACAGTGAGGGTTGTTAGCCCTTGCTCACGGCTGAGTGAGGGCTTGCAACCGTCGCCAGCTGCTGGGCTCACCGTGGCTAGGCGAGGTTCGCAATCCCTCACTGTGGCTGTCGCATCTCTCACCTAGATTTGGGCGAAGGCTGCAAGCCCTCCCCCAGTCCCAACAAGGTCGCTAACCCCCAACCTCATCGCGGCTGGGCAAGGGTCGAGAGCCCTCGCTAGTGGCCGGCAATGCTATAGGCCCAAACCCTAAAAAAAAAAGTAAAAGAAAAGATAGGAAAATAAGTTATTAAAAAACAAAAATATAATTCAAGAATTATTTTAAAATTATTTAAAAATTGCCATGTCATTTCTGGAGGTGCCACGTCATCGCCAGCATTGGATTGAATTGGCACAATTTTAAAAGATTTAGGACTCAATCGGCAAAAAAAAAAAAAGATTTAGTATTGAATTGGCATTCTTGCAATATGTTTAAGACTTTTTTGGTAATTTCTTCAAGAAACTGTCATACGTGATATTAATTAAGGAAGTTCAACGATGGTTTCAATCTCGAACCTTTGCAAAATAATTTACTTAGCACACAATGCGTACTTCTGAAATGCACTATGGCCATACTTAATTATAGATGGACAAAGTGATAATTTATGATAACTAAGATATTGACAGGTAATCAATTCGTATTGTACCTTTTACAACTGAAATGATTCTCTAGTATTTAAAATGCAACCAATCTTTTCTTTTGATATTTAAATAATATTAAGAATGGTTATAATTTATATATATTAGCAAATATATATAGTGCCGCGTTTATGCAAGAATTGACATTTGAAAGTTTAAGAAAATGAAGGTATTATTTTTATACAATAACATGATATGACCATTTTTGTATGCTTCTTGGCATGTTTCATTGTACTTTAGCTTTTAGTTCTAATTTACTTTATTATTTAATATTAAATACTACAACATTTTGAATATTCATATAATTCTCTAGTAGTTAAAAAATATTTGAAACGTTTTATATGCTTTACAGAATAAGTAAATTGGCTTAGTACTCTCAAATTTTATCGTCAAATTGCTGAGCTAAATGATACATAGCAATAACTCAATTAACATGACAAGTCCACATGGAAATCCTTATCAATTTAGAGTAAATTTATCACATGTGTACCTATTTGGGATTTTGGTAATTCAAAAATTAGTTTCATATAAATTTATAATATGTGAAGGCTAAAGTACATAATAAGTGCCAAAACTTATGTACGACATTCACTTTAGTGCCAAAACTTTCAAAACGATCACTTAAGTGTCAATTTTTTTTTAACAAAATGCTTACTTCAATGCCAACTTTGTTTTGTGTTAACATGGCTCGTCGAAAATCCGACATAGCCTATTTTTTATTAATATTTGAGCTAACATGACTTGCCGAAGTTGGCATTGAAGTTAGCATTTTTCAAAATATTTAGCATTTAAGTAAACGTTTTGAAAGTTTTGGCACTAAAATGAACCTTATACACAAGTTTTGGCATTTATAGTGTATTTAAGCCAATATGTGATTCAATTTGAGATTTTTGGTGGCCAAAAATTAGTTTGAGTTAATTTGTCACAGATGTATTAGTTTAAGATTTTTCGTGATATTAACCCAAAAATAATTGAGATCTCCTAAAGTAGGTGGTCATTTTACTTTGTACTATCAATAGATCATTTTCTACTAAATGATGTTTATATTCTATTTATTGATATCTACTGCTTGAGTAATATTAGTTAAAATTTTTAAAATAAAATTTCAATTACCGTTGCAGCCTATGTTAGTATTATTATTATGTTTCTATATAATTCATGACACGTATGATTTACTTGTAATTTATTAGAAAGATATATGTATAAGAAAAATGATACAACGAAAAATTTATGGAAATAATTTAATTGGTGTCCAAATAACCTTAAAACTTAATTTTCAAACTTCACATGGTAAAAAAAAATTACTAGCATTTTCTATTATGCAAGTCAATAATTATTCAAACTTTACTTGTTTATATACACGTATATACATCAATTAAACCATATCAAATAATTGCACAAGTATTATATTCAATCACACCACACATTCACAACACTTACGTTTCACTAATTATATCACATATGTCGTATTAGTTGATATTTGCAACCTAGCATCAAATGTTTATCTTTTATGACAAGCTCAAATTAATTACTATTAACATCGTCTGCCTATTGAAAAATTTGATACTAATTTCTGTCTTGTTTAAAGAAAACTTTCACTTCCCAGTCCAACCAAAGTCGACATAAAGTTCAACTTTTGTCGCTTTTGGGTAAACCAATCGGGGCAAAATTGGATAGTTTATCATCTTAAATTGCACTCAATGGGGACGAAACTTTCTTTTTGTCACCTTAGGATAAATCAAATGCGACAAATTCATAGATTTGTTCCCTTAGGGTTTACCAAAAGCAACCAAAGTCTAAGTTTGTTTAGGGCTACCAAAATGGATCGTGAATTCATTTATTAACCCATAATCTATGGACTGCATTATTATATAAATTCATAAAATTTGAAAATAGATTGATGTGGGTTGATATGAGTAAGTCCCACCTAAATGGGTTTTAAATGAGTTTCACTCAACCCTAGCAGACCCAACTATGTGCAAGGCTTGCTCTTTCTCTCTTTGCTGCAAGCCTGTATGTTAACATAGAGAAAATGACTGACACAACCACCACCACCAGTCATCATTCTTAGAAATGCAAATGCATGACAACCATTTTGATTCTCTGATTTTATTTTTTGAAACAAAAAAAATGAAAATCTTATTTGGTAACATAAATAATTTTAGTTCTGATTCTGTTCCCAAAAATAATTTGGAGTAAAAACAAGAATTAAAAAAATTGATTCTCAAAAAAAAAAATCACTTTTGAGAATCACAAAACAGAATGAACTATCATATCTCTCACTTTTCTCTTTCAGTTTTCTTATCACTTTTCCCTTGACTACGATACAACGATGTCTTATTTTCAAAGAAAAAAATATATAATTAAATTTTAAAAATTAAATAAAAAATTCAAAAATTCAAAAATTCAAAAAATTTAAGAAAATCCCTAAATGTAGAAGAAGCTTAAATTAGGCTAGTTTGACCTTATTTTCATAAATTTGGGTATAGATTCCCTAGATTTTGTTCTTTTTTTTTAAAGAAAATCATAAACATTTTTGAAATTAAACATGAACCATATTTCTCTAAGCCCTTAGGGCTTCATTAGGATCTTATGATGTGCTTTATCAATGTCATGATTCCTTGATTGCGCACTTGATTTACCCAGGTTTATGTACTTTAGACTTAACTAGTTTTAGCAAGCTCATGTTCTTAAGTTTGGAATGGATTAAGACTCAGATGAACCAAAAATGCATACCAATGTAGGCAGTGCAATGCATTTTCTTTGTAAAAATGAGGATGTCGCTCGTGTCAGTTGTCTGCTCTCGCTCAAAAGAGTTCGATGAAATCCCACAATAAATGGCAAAAATAAGTCATGATGATTTTTGAAATTTATTTTTACATTTCACTATGCAATATGTTATATAAGAGAATCAATATGAATTAATTTTTGATTAATTCAAAATGTAGGATGAAATTTCACAAAATAACTATGTAATTATTTGACTTAAATAATAAAAATTGGGAAGAACAATTGTTTTTGGGAACATAAATTTTGTGCAGTTACCAAGCGCATTCTGATTCTCTAAAACTCATTTAGGAAACAGAATTAAAAAGAAAAAGTCACTTTAATCATAATCATTTTTTCGGATCAGAATGATTGCCACATAAGCCCTTACTCTCTCCTTCTTGTACTTCACGATTAGAGTCGTCGCCGCCGCCACCGCCAAGTACACCTTAATCAACACGATTGCCATCAGGAGACTTGCTCGCACAGGGGGCGCCAAGCGCATCGACGGCTTGATCTACAACGCAGTCACCTACTCTGAACATGCCCGGAGGGAGATGGTGATGGCGATGGGTGCCGTGTAGGTCATGGCATCGCGGATCACATTGGAAGTCTTGTACGTGCCCAAGAGGCAGGACCGAACTCTCTGCGAGTTCGGATGTCGAGGTGGGATAGGGGCTCTGTGATGTATTCGAGGTCCGTAAAGTTTCAAGATGAAGACGGATGGATTTGTTAGCTGCGTCGTTGCTAGTGTCCTCTTCAATCATATGCAGTGTTTTAGGAATCGCTATTAATTTTGGTTGGGTTGGATGATTGTGTTAATATACCATTAATGTTATTGATGTTGATATACTTGTTACTGCGATTTGTTCTCCATGAATTGTTTTTTGTTTCTCAATTCTATCCAAGATTGGGTTAACTAGGGATGGACTACATTACAACCCCCAACTGGTTGATAAAATGCCCAACTGCGCAGGCATTCCCACTAGTTTGGACCAAACCTTTGTTCTTCCCCCGGGGAAATAGGTAATGTCAATTACTATGATTTCTCCTTCTGATAATGTTTGGATGTTGGACTTGACAAGATTCGTGCTTGTGAACACCTGGATGAGCTCTTCGAGCAGGCCTATTCTGTTAGGCTAAATGGCACAACATTTACTTTGACTGCGTAAACTTTTATTTATTTTTGTAATTTCGAGAACAAGAATACCGAAATGCATGGAAAATTATGAAGAGTAATACACATATAGAAAAAGAAGAAGAAGTAGCAACTGAGAACGTATTGCATCATTAAGGTTGGATCAAATATAGATGTATCTTAATAATATGAGTGGTGTTAGGTATCGATCGAGTGCGAGTCAGGCTGAATAGAGGTCACTAAATTTGTGTCGCGTAAAAATGAGCCAATTTTTTTACCAAAAAAATTGGTCAATTTGGGTCGGCTTATTTTTTACTTGATCCAAACCCGATCTAATTCACCCATTTGATGGCTCCTACTTATTATTTACTATAGGATAAGGAATATTACTAGTTTATAGACAAAATGGCAATTTACGAAACTAAAAGTTAATTTACGAAACCAAAGAAAAAAAGCTTATGAATTTCATTAACAGTTCGCGACACAATGAGAAAATTTACTACTTGCGTTTTTTTATTGGGTTTTTAACATACAAAGTAATCTAGTACTTAAGAAATATTTCTGTTATTTTTTGTGACTACCTAAATTGGTCACAGCTTTCTTTTGGCATTTGTGATTGTCCGTACCAATAGTAACTTACCTAAGATAAATTAAAACTACTTTCCTCCTATCATTAGTAAAAAACACCCAACCGAGCGAAATTTTCCTTTACAATCCATGAACTGTTTGTCCTAAATCACAGGTAAGTTTGATCACTTGCACCAGTAACTTTTCTTTAGGAGCAATGATTGAGTAACTATCCTTAATTTACCATGAGACCAACGGCCACAAAATAATAAATACTTAAAAATTATTATAGAGTCCTCCAAAAATTTGTAAGGATCAAGGATATTAAGTTAGCCAGACCCTTTCTTTAATCAACCATGTTCGGACAAATGCCACTCTCCTCTCGCTATCCAACGGTCCCATTGGACACGGGACGAGTCCAATAAAATCGGTTACGAGACAATAGGACTTCCCGATAGAAATTTGCAGTTCATCACAATCAAACTTCTCAGTACACCTAACCCTGAGGTTGCACCAAGATTCGATAGATCCGATTATAAGACTGTTGTCGGGATATGATTCCCTGCCTCCACCAAAATGTCATTCTTCTATTTATCTATTATCGTTATAGAGTCCTGAACGGATATTAACTCATGCAACACGTGAGACCCTGCTCTGTTTTTCCTGCCGATGAAGATTGGTTCCCGTCTAATTTTCTCAGCTCAAGTTAGAAGGAAACAGGCGGTTCGTATTACGAATCGTTGACCTGCGGGTACGAGGCTCACCCACCTGCCTACCTTGGACGTTTCGCTGGATGATGTTCTCCTCACGTTGTTGGTTGCCTCGCGCTTGTTATGTTGTCCTTCCTCCCCAGCAAAGGATCCGCCATTTATTTACCTCACTTACTTTCACTTCATCCTCAGTTGACAGTTTGGCATCTCTCCCTCTGTCTCTCTCTCTCTCCCGCACAGAGACCGGCCATGCCGCTTCTTCCCTCGCTCGCCCTGTTTCTCGCCGCCGCGGCTTCTCTTGCCTCCTGCTCCGTCATCGTCGAGACCCTGCCCGGGTACTCCGGCAAACTTCCTTTCAAGCTCGAAACCGGGTGAGTTTTGCAGACCACAGATTTCTTGTTCTCGCTCTCCTTTCCTCTGTTCTCCATGAATAGTGGCAGAATGATGAGCTCACTGCGGCGGGGTTTGTGTGTAGATACGTGGGAGTGGGTGAGGACGAGGTAGTGCAGTATTTTTACTACTTTGTGGAGTCGCAGAGGAGTCCTTCCCAAGACCCTCTTCTCCTCTGGATCGACGGTGGCCCTGGCTGCTCCAGTCTCGCCGGTTTCTTCTTCCAAAATGGTACTTTCCCTCTCTCCCTCTCTCCAATCGAACTGTACTCGCGAATGAACTATATTGTTATTGCATTTCAATACTTGTCCTCGAGATACTATATTGAATAAAATGGAAAATGTCATAATGGGCGAGTTTTTTTTTTTTTTGTCGAAAAAGAACATTTTCATTAAAACTTGGGCTAATATCATGAAAAATCCCAAACTGATGTACCTATGACAAATTTATCCAAACTTACCCTGTGTTAATTTTTGCTTTCAGTAAGGCTTTGTAATATAAATAGCTTAAGTTCTTGTCAGAATATTCAGGTTCTGAACCGAACCGAACCGAACCGAACCTTTCCCACGAGTCACAACACTCCCCCCCTCCCAAAAAAAAATTACGAACATTCTTACACAGACGAACATAGAAAGAACACGAAATTTTAAGAGAATCGGGTGTTACCATGCGAACATACGTTAAATTACGCTAAAGTTGGCTGCCGTGTCTGCGAGTCGTGTCTCGGAAATCATATGAGCCTAACTAATTAGCTTTAGGATGCCGGGAAAATGGGGTGCAACCATTTGCTGGTGGCCAAAAAGCCCCAGAAAAGAAGAAGGAAAAAGTGGATATTCGCTTTGAAAGAAACGGACAGCCATATTTAAAAATGTTTCCGTACATTAACGTATTTCGACGAGTCAAAATGTATAGTTGACTATGGATATGAAAACCCTAGACCACCGACCCGGTCCATGAACCTAAACCCCGAATTTGATGGGTTGGTGGAATTCATCAGAACTTTAAATTATTTTATATGTATTTGGATGTATGCAATCGGCACGGGTACTATTGATGAGCGGACTAGCAAACCCGTCATTTAATATATCTACTTGATGTGTCCTATTTGACAAACATATGACATTGATCGTGTATGTAAATTTAAATCCATCTAAATCACGATGGTGCATGGAATTATTGGATTCGAGAATTCTTAAATGTGTTCGACGTAAAGACTCTCGATGCGTATGCTATGATTGCAAGAAAACTCTGTTTGTAGTATTCCTACTTGACCATGTGATCTGGCCGTGCTTTAAGGAAGAAACCACCTGAATTCAGGCAACGAAATCTTTTCTCAGACAACAACCGACACTTTGGGTTGAAAGGTTGGTAGAGAAGTAGAGGACATTTTGCCATTTCGGAAGGATTGAAAGGAGCGTCAAAAACTCATTTTCTTGTTGGCGAGAGAAGGTGGTCAACCTAGCGGCTACTGAACAAGAGAAATCCTCAGTGCATTACATGGGTATCCGGCGGCCGGTTGCCGGCTCCCCGGGGGCATATCCGGCTTGAAGACCTAATAAGCTTGTTTACATTATTATGAACATGCAAAACACATGGAGCTTTGACACACACACACACAACACACAAAAGGGTCTAACTCACACCATAGGTCACATGGCCGCCCCGAACCACGTTTATATTAATAAATTTGAGCATTAATAATAAAAAAAATTGGTGATCAAGTTAAGCACTAATACGGCGAATAATATATTGTTTAATTGCGGTAATTTAGATGAGTAACTTTGCCAGCTATTCTATCATGAGTAACTTTACATCCATGAGTTGCTCAATATGTGTGCTTTGTCTATCACTGTGATTCATTATTATATTAATTACGTATTATGTGATTATGTCCATAAACATAACCGGTAATCAGGCGGCAGATTGGGCCGCCAAAGCCCATGATGATTAGGCTCTCCATCCCAATTGGGTTCTCCACCCTCTTCCAATCCATTGGGCCTTGCTTTGTTATGGTGATGTGCACTCGTTTTCCTATTGTGACCAAACTCCAACAGCAACCCGACTTTCTCATCGTTTTTGCATCTTTGCATTTCGCAGGCCCACTAAATTTTAAGACCACGGATTTCAACGGGAGCTTACCCACTCTCCATCCCAATCCATATGCATGGACCCAGGTTCGCAAACCAACCCTCCGACTTTCCCAATCTATCGACCGTTTCGCGTTCACAAAGCAAATTGTTTGCTCTTCCCATCTCTTGTGGGAAGAAGTTTTTTGTCCGAAAAACATGCTTTAATTAGCGGATTACAAGTTGTTACAAACATCGCTCGGGCGCAATCCATCGAATTTCTAAATTGCTGATGTTGTTGTTGTTGTTGTTGTTGTTGTGCTTGTAATCGTTGTTATTCCTGCCTTTTTTCTAGGGCATGAACATCATATTTTTGGACGCGCCTGCGGGGACAGGGTTTACTTACTCGACCACCACGGACGGTTACAACGTGGATGACTACTCATTTGTGGCGCAAAGCTACGAATTCGTGAGAAAGGTTTGGTTTATTTTGCCTACTTTCACGTTTTATATGTTGATATTTGTCGTTTGAGGAGGTTTTTTTCTTGAGTTGGAATTTTTTTTTTTTTTTCACTTTTGGTGCTTGGCTTGCTGTGGCACAGTGGTTGGTAAATCATACGCAATTCTTGGAGAATCAATTCTACGTTGGTGGCACCTCTTATTCCGCAATGCCCATTCCAATGCTCATCCAAACGATTGTGGACGGTAAGCCATCGATTAAAATCCTTCATTTACTTTCTAAAAAGGGTCGCTAGAATCGGTTTAGTAATGGAACTTGTTAACGTTACATTCCCGTCATCAGACATTTGCTAAGATGTTTTGCTAGGAAATTCATCTTCGGCACGGATGCATCCCACGCCGGATGGATAAACTTCAAGGGATTTACTTCCCTCTCTCAAGTGCGATTCTAGTCATTTGCAATAATCTTCATGATCTTCTTTCGCCTCCCTTTCGTCGTTATGACTCCAATCCGTGTCCAGTTGGATAATCCTAAGCATGAACTGATAATCTCAATCATGAATTGAACGACTTGCCTTGTTTTGATCGGTCGTTCGCTGCCCGGGCGAATCCTAATTCCTTTTCTTCATCTTCTTCTCCATCTCAACTTAAATCCCACAGATACGAACCAAAACCCACAAGATCTAAAACACCGACATTGCATAACCTCTAACTCGCGAATGCTCAACAGCCATGGTTGATTCCAGCGAAGCTTGAGTGGGCACGGCCCTGAGCTCATAGGAGCTCAGAAGCTCGAGTTGCCATAGTCGCAAGCTTCACGAAACTCAGGTGCCCATAGCCAAGCTCGACGAAGATTTAGGAGTAAATCAGCTTCTTTTGGCAAAGATAATCCGCAGGCGTTTATTACTAATTTAGGCAATGTTGTTTCGTCTATGTTATGTAGGAATTGAAGCCGGGATCAGCCAACTATCAACTTGAAGGTTTGAATATTTGCCAGCTTCATTTCAATCCCTAAAAGTTGACTGACTGACTAACCTCTTAGACTAAGATTTATTTCAATCTTCGTGAAAGCTAACTCTCATTTTTGCGGTGGTGAAACGATAGGGTTTTCTTAATGAGCAACCCGGTGACGGATGCGTTCATAGATGATAATTCGAGAGTCGAATACGGTAACCGGATGGCACTCATTTCAGACCAGCTTTACGAGGTAAAGACATGTCATTTTACGAGCCTAGTATGATCCCTTTTTGTGCTAATGCTGATGCTAACTGGGCTTGCAATGTCGTGATCCGGCGGCCAGAACAAACTGCAATGGCGACTATGTGAACGTTGGCGATACAAATCTTCAATGCGTCGTGGATTTGAATGCCATTAACGAGGTATCGCTCAAACCTTCAAAAAAAAAAAAAAAGTTACGATGTAACGATGTATGCCGCGCATACTTATCGGCCATCTATGCACCACTCATGCTCTTGCCATGCGTACATACACAAAAACACCTCCTTCTATTCGAAAAATCCGCAATTTCTCTTGCCCAAAAGAAATGTTTTCCAATTGATCCCCCACATGAAGGGCATTTAGTTTTAAACCTTCAATTTGGTGTGCAAATGAGATGCAAATCCGGTCAGGCTAACTTTCCGATCAGTGGAGCGATCGGATTTGCATTTCAAAACACAAACGGGAGGTGGGGTGGATTGTAAATCTTCCCTACGTATGGGGAAATCATGCGATTTACCCAAAACTCTGTGATGAATCTTGTGATTTGCAGCTGACCAGCAAAATCGAGACGGTCCAAATTCTGGAGCCGGATTGCAGCAACTCCCTGCCCGACCCGCAAGACGACGCTTCCCTTCGAAGATATCTCGAAGAAAACGCCATGGCCCAATCCACGGACGATCCACTCAAGGGTCCCCATCTCTGGTGTCGCGTAAATATCTCTCTCTCTCTCTCTCTCGTTTCTTGTATTGCTAATTTAATTTTTAACATAAAACAGCGATACCTCGCTGGATAGTGGATACATCATATCCGTCTAGGATTGGCACGAGTACATGCTGATACAATGAGTCAGGATCGGCATTTCTGGGCTAATTTCTTCTTTTGATCTGCTCTTTGATGATCAGAATTACAACCACATGCTCGCCTACGTCTGGGCGAACCATCAAAGCGTCCGAGAAGCGCTTCATGTCCGACCGGTATGTCTCTCTCTCTCGCCCCCTCGCTCTCCAACACTTTGAAACTTATCAAGCGGTGATCGAGTGTCCTACCTAAAAATACTGGAACATGACTTACGCGTGCATCGCCAAGCAGGGGACAAAGACCGTCTGGCTCTACTGCAACAGCACGTTGGCTTACACGTACGTCATCGACAGCGTCGTCGATTATCACAAAACCTCACCAACTCAACATACGGTTGCTCATCTTTAGGTACTGAATGGCATTATTTCCGCACCCTTCGGATTTCGAATCCCTCTATTACTTCTTCAGTTCACTGGGTCTCGAATTTGCCATTCTGGTGCAGTGGGGATCACGATATGTCAATTCCGCACATCGGTACTCAAGCCTGGATAAGGTATCTGAACCTGACCCTAGATGAGAGTTGGAGGGTGTGGTCCGTGGACGGCCAAACTGCAGGGTATGCCTTCGTAATTGTTCTCTATATTTTTCTCAACTGGCAAGAGGAGAAAGAAAATAAACGAGCTCACTCCAGCACGCGTGAAGTATTTGCCAAAAATAAGAATATCAAAGACCACCAAGATAACTATCCAAAAGTCTTAAACTTATTGCATGATGATTGATTTAATCTTAACCTTTGAATTACATCAATTCAATTTTAAACTTTTTGAAACTTTACCAATTTAATTGTAAACTTATTATTTGGATAATTATGGAAAAAGACTACGTCGATAAATTGTCAAAAGATTTAAGACTAAATTGACCAATTAAAAAATTTAGAATTAATTGATCGCCATACAGTAAATTTAAGTTTTTTTGGATAATTTTCTCAAGAAAACGAGTCTCTCACTTTTCGACCGTTTCCTTTGCAGATATGCCAAGAAGTACATCAATGATGATTACAGCTTGACATTCGTGACGGTCAAGGCAAGAACAGACACCCTCAGTCAAATCTCTTGTATCATGTATCCTAACTGAAAACACAAAAAGCATTCAAGCACGAACTGACTAGAATTCTCGGGTGCATCATGCAGGGAGCAGGACACTTCGCGGCAGAATACAAGGTCAAGGAGGTTTATCACCTGGTGGATAGATGGATGCTTACTACCCCGTCTAAAAGGAAACATTTAAGCTTAGGAGACACTCTGTGTTCGACAGCATTAGCGATCACGCTGCTTTTCTCATTCCACGCCATTTGTTGACGGGACGATTGTAGCACCTTTTGGCTGATGTTAGAGGAAAATAAACTGCTATGATAAATGATCTCGCAAGCAATTTCGGAGTAGATATTTGGTTCTTCGCTACAACATGAGGCCAAAAGGGTCATAAGTAAGCTGAACAAATAGAGCACATCCCTTACGCACTTGAAGTAGAAAGCTCCATACTACTACTGCAAAGGACCATTTCTGACGTTGCTGTTGACTCTACGAGGAGGAACCTAGTTTTGCAACTTCAATATGCAACAGAAGAGTTCTAAACCCTAAGTTATGAGAAGTTTTGGTGCACTATCAGAAACAAAGTCATCATATAACAGACAAGTTAATCCTGCGACTGGATAAATGAAGTCGTACAAACTTCTTCCATTGAGGTCACTGCAAATTTGCAAGCCAAATCAGCAATAGGGATCGTGAACCATTATCATATACAATATCGGATTTACCGGAACTTTAACACACTTGACAAAAAACCACCTGCATCATACATATAGCCAGAGTATATATGGTGCAAGTTATACCGACTCCCCCCAAAAAACCCAGTATTTTAATATACATTTTTTCTTTCTGTACCATAAGGGTAAGGAAACTTTCCACTTTTATCTTCAAAATGTCAGCCAACACCCAACACAACCAGCAACTTGACACACGGAAAAAACCGCACATTCTAGCCTAATATCTATAGAAAAAAAGAAGCCAACTGAAGTTAATGTTACTTACCTTCAAAAGAGCAAACATGTTAACGAAGGGTAATTTCCACCTTGTGAATTATTACCATAAGCATATAGAACATAAAAGAGACTTGGCACATAGATATACATAGCCATCTGAATGAGACAATAGGATACTGCACCGTTAAGAAGTTTTCATCCATCTGACTTTAGCGAGCCTAAAATATCCATAATTCATCTGCACTAAAAGCGCTGGGTGTTCTAGACTTTCGCAGCCAAATCATCGACTCAGTTAGGCGCTCTGAGAAAATACGTCTCGGTAAAGAAACTCACAAAAAACTTAAGTCAGCCTCACTGACAAGACAAAACAGATGGAGGAATAGAATATGCATGGCAATGAGGCCATTGCTGTACATTCAAAAGACAATAACATGATTATAGCTGAGATACCATTGAATTCAAGCAAGTCACACCTACAGTGGCCGCAAACTTGACGATGAACACAAGAAAAGTCAAACATTTTGTATCGCCAATGGTAGGAATCATCACCAAAAAGAAGAAGCCAACTTCCTGGTCTTAATTTGAATGCCCTCAAAGTAAGGATAAAGTGGAAAGGCAATCCTACATTACAAAGAGACTTCACTGACAAACAGATGCTAATGCAGAAAACAGGAATGAAGATCTCTTGAAGTGAACTTCAGACAATTTCCAAATCTGATCCTTAGGAGTCATAGGTAGATTAAGTTTGTCTAATGACATCTATAGGCTTCAGAAGTTTCGTGTCAAAACAAGTATTACACAACTCACAGAAAGGGAAACTCAAAAGCCAATTGCAGACAGGTGAACTACCCGTAAGCAGGAATGATGGTCAGGGCTCACCCATTTTAATAAAAAAAAATCTTCAGCTACGGTAGCCCATGCATAGTGTTTTAGAAGAGGAACCATTGAAACCAGAACATCAATATCTTCAAAAGTGGAAAAGCATAATGTCTGAGATGATATGGACTAAAAACACCTCAAGCTTCAGTTTCTATCCAAGCATTATCTATATAGCAGCACAACATAGTAAAATATTACTTCAAGGACGAAAAAAAAATCAACACTTACGCGCACATCTTTTCACTATAAATATTGCAAGAGAACCACACCCTATTCTCTCAGATTTTGTGCACTATTGTTCTAACCACCAAAACAGGACGTTTTAAATTATTTGTAGCAGTTCTATGCCCCTTCCTGGCTTCATCACTCAATCATCATCAAATAATTATTAATCAGGAAGTCAAGATGCACCCAAAGATCAGCACATACTAAACTTCACTACCACTCATCTTACAGTATAAACACCTACCCAAGAAGAGAATTCTGTGTACAAAAAAGCAGAGGAAACAAATCAACTCCAGGAGGGAAAAGAGGAACAAATAAAAATATCATCTCATTTAGAAGCTTTGGCACAAATAAATTAGTCTAGTGCATTCATTGGTTTCAGCAGCCCTAAGCAAGGGATTTTTGTTGAAAGGATTGGGATTTTAAATGCCGCCCTCATCCCTCCCTGAGGAGGAAAAACAATGAAATTGAGACGGCAAAGGTTACGACCAAGTGAGATTGTTATAGTAATAAATCTAGAGACAACTCCACGTTGACCTTGGCCCTCAGCTACTGGAATGTACCTTCACTCTCAAATATCACTGATATACACAATTAATCATATGCAGTAAAGAGTAGGAATTAGGATTTATCCATAGATTGAAGATGACATACATAGAAAAATCCTTCCAAATGGGTCATCCTAGACATATCCACAAATTGAAAAACGTTGCATTACATACATCATGGCCATCAACGGGAGAGAAGAAAAAACAATCACCACCGGCGGCAATAACAGGCTTCAAGCCACATATATTACATGATGTTAAACACGGCAAACTGAGAGAAACTTGCAGATTTACAAGATCGGAAATATCAACAAGGAAAGCGATCTGCATCAAACAGGAGCTAACGTCTCGATAAACTCATAAGCATCAAGCCACCCATATTGTAATGAGCCATACCCTTTAGATTGATCAGCTGGTATCTCGTAAAGCTTCCTGAAAGTCTTGTCACCAACATTATATGTCAAGATTTTACCTGGCAAATGAACTAAAAGCGATGACTCCTCATTGTTTCCTTCTCTGACCAGATGAAGCATAACAAATGCATAATAATTCATATAGCCTGGATCCATATAATCGCGCACCATCTCCGGGAAAGCACTCACGATAGAATCAAGTTCCACATGATATTTAACAAACCACCCAGAATAATCCTTTTCCAACTCAAAAACCTTAAATTGAGCAGTCCGTGACCCATATATCTCAAAAAAATGCATATGCCCACGAGACTCCCCAAAATACCTGAACCTCCTACTCCCCCGATTCTCCAAAATAGGAAGTCTTGGCATCATCCCAAACTGCTCTTTCTTCACATCAAAGCACAAGGAAGCCCCTGTGGGGCTAATCCAATGAACCCCACCATTCCAAAAGACACCATTGTCGAACACCATATCGAAAGGAGCGGAAAAAGGAGACCCAGAAAGCCTCCACTCACGCTCTCGAGACGAGTAAATCTCAATTTGATAAAAGTACGCGGATTCGACAGTGCTCCTCACGCAAACAACATCATAGTGAGATGATTTAGAAGGGTCAAGGGCCAAGCTTACTCCATAAACAGTAGTAGCACAGGAGGAAGCACCCCCCAAATGGGGAAGCATCACGAACTGCCTCGTCGTGGGATTAAAGACGTAGTAATTACGTTGAAACCCGATCTTGCGGAAGCTACAGCACAAGAGCAACCCATTGCAAGACTGCGAGATCTTCAGACCCGCAGGGTCGGGGACGAAATCGAGGCACTTGAACGCACACCCACAAAGGGAATCGGCGCCAGCGGCAGGAATTGGTGCTCCGAGAGGGTCCTGCGGAGGAAGACGCCGGAGACTTTGGAATTGGCGTGGAGGCGAGCGTGGCGGCGAGAGAAGTGGGTGCCGGAGATAATCGAGAGCCACCGCTTCGAGACGCACTTGAACCGGACGAGGGACTTGGCGGGCACGAGCAGGAGAATCTCGGAGACGAGATCCTCGTTACCCGCGATGATCTCCGCGGCCGAGTTGCTCTGCAGCTTCATTTCAAGAAAAGCTCGAACGCTTGCACAGAGAGGGAGAGAGAGAGGGCCTCCTGTGGGCGGCGAGAGCGAGAAACAGTTAAAGAACATTCATTGGGAAAGACCCAAAAGGGAGCGTGCCCATGGCGGAAGAATTCGCTGTCACGGGAATTTGGCGGTGGGGTCCACTGGTGACTGTCGAGTGTGGAGGAAGCACCGTGGTGGTCGCGGCGGCGGCCTGGCGGGTGACCCCCAAGTATTTTCGAAAATCCAAACTACTTGATGAAAATCGAATGCAAGTTGCCAAGGGCGCGCATGGCAACCATTCTGTTCCAGAATGAGTTTCTGAGAAAAAAAATGTGTTTGATAACGAAACTAATTTCTAATCCTAGAACAGAAATTCGTTTGACAAAAATTGAAAATTTCTACTTTTCCTATGGCGGTGGCGATCGGCGGCGGGCGGCGACGGCGGGCGGCGGTGGGGAACAGAAATCAATTTCTGTTTCTCTGAGAAACAACAAATTTTTGTTTCTGATTTCTTGTCCAAATCTATTTCTGGAACAACTTTTTGTTTCAGAAACAGAAAAATAGAAAGAATTTATCAAACGAATTTCTCATCCAGAAACCATTCTGGAACAGAAATTCTGTTCCAGAATGGTTTTCATGCGCGCCCCAAACCGCGCGCCCATTTTCTTTTCACTTTTTGTTTTTTTAAAAAGCACAAAGGTCATTGAAGTTCACTGTATTAAAAAAAATTCAAGATTTCGCTATTATTAAAATTGTCATGTTTGAGTTTGAGGTGACAACAATTCATTAAGCGATAACCATTTTTTAAGTTTAAACTGTTAGATGAAAACGTAAATTAATATTTATATATTTCGACATCCTTATTATGTGTAAATTGTATTTTCATATAAGCCTAGAAATACATGATTGGGGTAGTAACAAAATGTTTGAAAGATTTGAATTGAAGATGTATAGCTATGACACATGAAATTTTATTAAATTATTATCAGCTTATTTAGAAATTCAATATTATCAGATAAAGATGTTTTTTAATAGTTAAATATTCCAACGACAACTTCAAAGTAGCATCTAGCAAACAAATAAAACATCCAGAAAAGTACATAGGCCACAAATTTCTTTAGGATGTTATTTTGACTATGTATTGACCTTAGGACCTTGCTCCATTTTTTTTATTATTCTATACTTATTCAAATTCGTTTAATTATTTCCCTAAGAGCTTTTCCATCTATAAGATTCTAAAGACTCTCCGCAATTATTCTCATAGGTTCCTTAATGGCCAGAATATTTATTTCTATTCAAATTATGTTTTTTTATGTTCTTAATTGACTTGATATTAACTTGTTTATTAATTCAAGAAATATTGTTATGTCATCTTTTCTAATGCGGAATTTTCGGGAAAAACTTCTTAACTAAGTCAGATAATGGATTTTTCGAGAAGCTTTGGTGTAGCTCTCTTGAGAAGTTATCGGATAGCTTCCTTGAGAAGCTTCAAAATAACTTTTTGAGAAGTTCTCGGATAGTTTCCTTGGCAAGCAAAAAGAGTTAACTTTTTCAAGAAACTTTAAAATTCCTTCTTAATGATTTAGCTTCCTCTAGAAGTTTCTAAATATCTTAAGAAACAAGTCAAGAGATATTATTTTATTTTCTAATTATTTTTAATGTAAAAAATTGCGGGATGTCACAGACTATCCCAATTTTCCAACAATAATTCAAGCGAAAAATAGAGTATTGTTCCTATATTGAGTCAACTCGAGTTAAAATCAGGTTGTCCTGCCCTAATTATGTTAGGAGTACCAGTACATCAGCACCCGACGTAAAACCTCTCACTCCCCCACCAAGAAATTTTGTTACCGAGTCTATTTTCAAATTATTTTGATGCATCCAGTCAATGTAAGATTTTAGACGAATGATGAACATCTCGAACACGTACATGAGCTAAAAAATTGGGTATCGAGCAACTTTGACTTGTTAAAAAAATTGTATGAAGATGGGTAAAACTTTATTGACCCAACCCAAGCGTCGGAAAAAGAGGTCAATCAATTCCCTGATATTGCATGGATACTTATAGCGGTGCTCCTAAACTAGCATTGCATAATAGACCAATTGAATCAGAATTGCCAAACTAGATCGAACCGATCGGTGGGTCCAGTTCCCAGGGGCTCTAATTAGTTCCATGAATTGGAACCGGTTTCGTTCGTTCTGGTTTCTATTTTCAAGGGGAATCGGATGCCCAGATCGGACTGAATATTAAAAAAAAAAAGTGTAAACCTAAATCTAAGCCTAAGATGCTTAAAATGTTTAATATGACTTCTATGTTTAGCAACTGTGTGATGAAATTAGTAAGAGGGGGTTCCGGTGAATACATCGTTAACAAGAAAAATTTAACGGCAAATCATATGAAAAAAATGTGATCTGTTCAATGATTGGGCCGCCCAGGACTTGATCGGAGTGATCGCCCCAATTCAGTTTTGAATCGGATCGGGAATCAACAACCCTTGTCTTACACTATATTTAAATCAAGCTACTGTGTTAGACCACTTTGGGTGCCTGGATAACCCTCTTGGTTTTTTTCTTTTTTTTGATAAAATAAATGCGGTTGACCAACTCATTTTCATTCCCAAATCAAGAAACCCCACGATCAGGTTTACAAGGTTCGAGTATAAAAATTTGTTTGGTGAAGCCATGTGGCGGGGGCTATACTCCAATCATTGCTTTATTGATGATCTGGAAAATAATACCAAGAACCAACGACTCCTGCTAATTTAATGAAAGAGAGACCAGCAAACTCCTAATGTCGGAGTTCATTTGACTAAATCTGCAGGAGAGATGCGCACTTCATCTTTCTAGTTGCCTTCTTGACGCCTCATATTAGTCATTTTTGCAACTAAGAATAAAAACGTTAAAAAAAAAAAAAAAGTTCTATTGAATTTTTACGCCAAGTGTTGTCTTTTGAAGCTTGAATTGCAACAGTAAATAAGAGTGCGTTTAGTTTGTTGAAAGTCATTTTCGAGAATTCATTTTCTCGAAAAGGGTTTGCTTTTCTTCCTTTGGTGATGTGTTACCGAAAATGCTTTCCAATGTTTGGATTTTATTTCAAAATAATTTTAATCTCATAACTTTATCCAAGGCAAGAAGAAATTCAAATTTTTAACTGATTTATCATTTATTTTCTTTTTCCTTTCTTAATCCACTACCACTGGCTGCAATGACCATGCAAAGCTCGAGGCCCGCCAGAGGCCAGCGGACTTGAGGCCGCTACATCCTGTATGGTCAAGACTTGCAAGCTCGGCCGATGGCCAGTCACAATGAGGGAGGATGATAAAAAGAAATTAAAAAGAAAGAAAAGAAAAAGAAAGAACAAGAAAAGAAAGTAATATCGACATATTAATTATTGAAATATTTAAAAATTAAAGAGGAGTAATTTTGAAAAGTGTTTTCACCTCTTCAAATTAGGAAATTCACTTTTCTGATTTTGTACATGAACTTTCCATTGACTAGAAAGTGTTTTTAGTTAACTGAGTGAAAATCCGGAAAACTTATTCTGGGAAAACAATTTTCCTAAAGGGCGTGATGTCGATTATATGAGTGATTCATGAAATTAATGAGGCGATAATTATGATAGAATCAACCATGAAATGACTTAAAAGGGATTATTGAAACTTTTTTTTCAAGTTGAAATAGATGATCATATCAGAAGTTCATTTGATAATGCACCACGAAAATCCAATTTGGTTTTTTTTTTCAATTCTATAACATGGACCATAAAACGATTGAAAACGATAATTTGGTTGTTACATTTTTTTAAAATTATCAATACTTCACTCTCATATTAATTTTGTCTAAGTACTTGACAATTAACGTAAAATGTCACAAAAAATTTATTAAGTAAGGTCAAATATGGAATGTAGGGGATTACTTCTCCTTAACACTATGTGATGGTAGGGGTGTTTCGAAAGGAAAAAAAAATGCAATTCAAATAATTCACAAAAACAGTTAACATGAAGAATGGAAGATAAATTATTATGAATGGGAAAAGTCAGGCTAGTCGTTCAATTGGATAGTTCCTCTAAGGGGCTTTTTTTGCAAAAAAAAAAAAACTAGGGAATAAGGAGCTTTAAAAAAAAAAAAACTGGAAGAATAGAATAAAAGAAGGAGAAACAAAAATTACTCATTAATACGCAAACGCATCAGGATGACAGGACCCCTTTGTAAAATATAAGGTAAGGACTAATGCACGAATGATAACCGTTATGTTCTGAGAGCTATTTTTGCTCCGAAATAGATTTTTCCATTTCTATTTCCTAAATGAGTTTTACGTAGAGAAATGAGTTTGATAACAATATAAAATTTTTGTTTCAAGAATAGAAATTCATTTGATAATAGTATAAATTTCTATAGTTTCCAGCCATCGGCGTGCCGATGACTAGCTTCCGAAGACCGCGGCTAGCCTCCAGTGACCGTGGAAGATGAAAGGGATGCAAGAGAGGGGAGCAAGAGAGAGAGGGATTGAGCGATGAAAGAATTTTTTTTTGGTTTTTTTTTAAGAAATAGAAAAGTAGTAAATATCTGCTTCTCATTTTCTATTTCGAATATATTTTTAGGCTAAAAATTTATCCAGAAAATGGAAAATTAAAATTATTTACCAAACAAATTATGTTCCAAATCTCTTTTCAGGAACAGAAAAATAGAAAAACAAAGAAATACGGTTCGTTCGTGCCACCCTCTCGAATATGTTCTCTGATGCTATATTTGTAAAACAAGTAATTGAGATATGAGAAAAATCAAGAAGCCGTCGCAGACAGAGCCTACATGGCAAAAGTTTTTGTAGTATGTTTATTCTCTACGAACAAGATCGTTGCCTACATCGGACAAACAAAATGTGGCCTGGAAGTTTAAACATAAAATAACTGAAATAGATTAACTATAAAGCATTTTCAAAAGAAGAGTTTGAGTACTATTAAATCTTCACAAATTCAAATCTATTTTCGACCCAAAAAAAATTCGAGATTATCTGCCTTTCTAGAGTATGTGAATTTCAAAGGTATATTTTTTTGAGGACATTTCAGCCCAAAACTGTTAAATTAAAACTCGAGATTGTCTGCCTTATTTATTTTTGTAGTTCCATTTGAATGCTGGATTGAAAAGCAAAAACCTATCAAACAACAGCGTAAAAATTAAAACCCATGAACTTTTCTCTTATCTGTTTTTTTATCGTTTAAATCGACTTCAAGTTAAGTACAAGTGTGTGCCTCATGCCATGTGGCATTTTTTTTTGTTTTGGCAAATATGGGTATTATTAAATGAGAAAATTTGCCAAAAAAGTCCTAAATATATTGCACTCCGTGCCAATTTATTCATAAACTTTTCAATTATATCATTGAGTCATGAATCTTTCGACGATTTACAATCTACACATGCGGCCAATTTTGATTGGAGATCACTAGTGTGGATGCCAGCAATATACGTGGCATGGTCGGTGCTGAATGTGATAATTTTTCTTTTATTTTTCCTTATTTATAAATTTCATGTTTTGCCAACAATACACATAAAATAATTCTCGTTTGGTGTCACATGTTCATCAAAGCAAAAATCAATCAGATCTTCCAGCCCAAACATCAATGACAAATGGCTCCGCAGATGTTAATTAATTCTTAAAGCTTTCGTTATCACGCAACATCATCTTTAAATTTTAATTGATTCAATGAGGCCCTTAAAATTAGTTTAATGTAATGTCATCGATGGACTTCAATTGATTTAATTAAGTCTGTAAAAACATTTCGATATAGGTAAACAATAAGTTTTTTATGTCATATTTAATGAAACTCGAAAATAAATTATAAATGTTTCCTTAATTACATTCACTTCAGACATTCTATATTTCTTCGCTTACTAGTCTAATTGACGCTTTCATCCATATAGCCCATGTGGGTATCTCGGCCTTGTAATTATAGTAATCCCAAAGATGCTGAGTTCGCGGCTTACCGGACTTTGTAAGTTTTCGTCAATTCAATTTTCTGTGAATTTCGGATTTACTAAGATGCATTAATCACTTGGAAAGGTTATGTTTTGATGATAATATCACGTAAATGATTTCGTTTGGTGCCATAGTTCATCGAAACAAAATCAATCATATCTTCCAGCCAAACATCAACGACAATCGCTCCGCAGACGCTATTAACATTATTAAGTTTGTTGTTTCATCACGGTGAATCAATCGATCTTTCCAGCGATGGCATCAAAACTTAATTGCCGTAAAAAAAAGGATAGAGAGCTGTTGGGCAATCGAAGGCTCAATTCAGCACTCAGACCCATCTTGTTGAACAAAAGGAGGAAAGGAAAAAAGAAAAGAAAGAGAGAGCTTCTCTTCTCCTTTGGGAAACAGAAAGAAACATAAAGAAGGAAGAGTGTGCAGCAAAAGAAGAGGAGGAATAGGAAGAACAGGACGAACAGATGAGGGCGTTGAAAAGTCTGAGTAATGCTAGAAAATGCTTTTGCAAGTGATGGTTAGCGTTTCAAGAAGCAGATTATACCCTTCTACAGTTAAGTTCTCACTTTTAGATGCTACTTTGGGGTCCTAGCCTGATGACGCATCGGCCTAGCCAAAGCTATCCAATGGGGGTACATTAGACCACTTTCACTTCCTAGGGAAAGTGCAGAATTTCGTGGATCAAGTTTGGACTTTCATTTACAAGATAGTTTGGTTTTTGTCATTTCGGCTGATCTTATTACAACAGTAACGGCCCCTCCAAAAAAATGTTCGTGCTGTGTTTTTGTCTATAACCAAACCAGATTTAGGTTAGGGGAACTTGGTTATTGTATACTCCGAAATGATTTAAAACATAGAGTCGCTTCGAAAACGAAATTCTGTAAAGAGAAATATGACGAGCAAGTCCGTGCCGCCATTGAGCTCGCGCTCCGTTGATACAAGAAGTTCGGTACTTGTGTGGCACCATCAGCGTCACCTCCATGGAGTTTTAATAGAGTTAATTTGCGTGTAGTTTGATATTAAGTAATGCTCTTGAAAGCTTTCGAGAACTTTCCAAACCGCGCAACCTTCGTTTCGCTTTTAGCGGCGTGAGTGGTGGTTTGACTTTCACCAATTAGAATATCATATCTCGAAGATCTAGGGGGGGGGCCCTAGATCATGCTATAAGACGCAAACATATACCATTGTCTTTGATCCGAGATCGGACATTGACTCCACTTTTTTATTATAGGATGTGCATTGGATTTGGAGTGCCTTCGGCATTAAAGTTCTGTGAGCTTAGTTGGAGTTGCTTTTTGAAATGGATTGATATAAGAAATGCTTTATGAAAATGTTATATGATTTGACTTGTGAACTCTATCAAAAGTGGAGTTATGATGGTTCATATGCTTGCATTCAAAGAGTATTTTTGGATTTATGCCCTTGTAATGACTAATTGAGGATACCGTATGAGTTGAGTCACTAACTTATAAAAGTGGATAGCATAGGAGAGAGATTCAGCCACCGGACTCCCCAACCACATGTTTCTGTGTTTTATGCATAAAATTTACGTTGCATTTTAAAGATGTGTTGCGTTTAGGCTATATAAGCTTGTAAACATTCCTTTTTTTTTTTTTGCGAGAGTAAAGTCCAAAAAAATAAGCTGTTGGTGTCCGTTATCATTCAATGAGATAACAATACACTTACAGCTGAGGTAGAATTGTTGACCTTTATTTATGTATTATAAATAAAGAACAGACGGTGAAACAAATTCTAACTCAGCGTAAGTGAATTATCTCATTGTGATAACGGACACAAAAGCTTATATTTGAGGACCATACTCCGCAAAAAAAAAAAAAAGTAGGTTTAACAAAGCTTATATAGCCAAAAAACAAAAACCAATCTTTAAAAATGCAACTATAATTTTAGCAAAACACAAAAAACAATGTGGTTGGGGGAGTCCTGTTGGCTAATCTATCTCCCATGACAGCCACTAATTATATAGTTTAGTGACATCAAACTAATACAGGATATCCTCAATTAGCAATTATCAAGAGGCATAAATGGGTCCCCAAAAAAAAAAAAAAAAAAAAAAAAAACAAAAAAATTTTTTGTTTACTACTTTGAATCAACCATATGAAACCATCATAAACTCACTTTTAGAATAGGAGGATCACAAGTCAAATCATATAAATATTGATCATAAAGCATTCTTGAGTATTCAGATCCATTTCAAAAAGCAATCATCAAACTAAGCTCACAGAACTTTAAAATGACCGAAAGGCAATCCAAACCCAATGCACATCCTAGTAATAAAAGGGTAGTCAATGTCCGATCCGGAATCAAAAGACAATGGTTATGATGTTTTGCGTTTAATAGCATGATCTAGCTAG